>CM067219.1:86263955-86312713 GCA_034190945.1 Octodonta nipae | reverse complement strand
TTTTGCTGTCCCCCACCTTGTGTCTGAGTGTTTGACACCTGTTACTGCGATGTCTGTGTTGTAGCAGTTTCGCCTACATGAGGATGGCCGCGTCGTTGACGTCCTGATATTTGTCATATTCTGACTTTGAATGCGTGTGCCAGTTTCTTGACTCAGCGATTACATTGTGCCTAGCCCAATGAACTTCAAGAGCTCATCGATCTTTGCTCCCTAATTTGTTTTTGGAGCGCCACTCTCATTTGTTGCCCTTTGTTTGGACGTCACTCACTATTCGCCTTTTGGAGGACCTGGCTTGGATAGTGTCCTTGCTGCATGCTCTAGTTGTAATGGTCGATGTTGTACCATTACTAGTGTTTTCTTCTTCTTGTCACTATTTGACCTAACCATTGATAATTCGCTCCCCCAGAAATCCTGGAGCGTGCACCGCCACCCCCCCAGGCTTTCACTCGTCGAGCCGGTGGCGGATTATCCTCTGCAGAGGTACCCACCTGGGGTATTAGTTCACCTTATCACCCATATCCATAAATGGTTTTATTTTCGGGGGTTCCTTCCCCTATCTGATTTTGGTCCGCCCTGAGGAAATCCTCAGTACTCCCCATTGCTGAAGAGCGTTCCCCTATCCGCCACCTGGGAGGCGCCCGGTAGTGGACCAAACAACCACCCCGGGTGGGTTATATATGCTTTTTTTTTTTTTTTTTTTTTTTTTTTTTTTTTTTTTTTTTTTTTTTTATCCGAAGAGGGGGGAAATACATGCGTACTTAGCTAGCACGTGCTAGCCGTCGTGCGGGACTCCCGATGCAATGACTTCAAAGCAAGAGTAAATCGTTGCATTGAAACCAGTATACCGTATACCCGCTAAAACCTAACCTCTTTCTCCTACAACCATGGTCCCTTGCGGCACTCTACTCAATACTACTTCGCAAGGGTGGTTCATTGCAGATGTTTACTGCTCTTACATTGAAAGCTTCTAAAGCCTACTCCTCGAACGTACGCGGAGTTCTTTGAGATAGTCTCCGCGTAATCTGATACCAAGTTCCAGGCTTGGGGGCCCTCAGCATGGCTTCTACTAATTGTTCCGGGACGATATTAGTCTCCAGAATCCTCTCCACTTCAGCACGTTGATCCTGAAACCGGGGGCAAGAGAAGAACACGTGTTCCGCGTCCTCTATCACGTCCGTACAGTGTGGGCAGTTTGGGGAGTTTGCCCTCCTGACCTGTGCAGGTATGCTCGAAAGCATCCATGTCCAGTCAGGAGTTGAGTGATGTAGAACCCAACCTTCCCATGCTGGCGGTTGACCCACGACTGATGTTAGGTATCAGTCGATATGTCCACCGGCGTTTAGTAGAGCTGTCCCACCTCTCCTGCCATTGCCCTAGACTCATGGCTCTTTCATCGCTGTTTCCTGTCGGTTGGTGTTTCTCTAACTTTCTGCGATAAAGCCGTCCCCTTTCTGCAGCCAGGATGTCGATTGGTAGGGTAGAGGGCAATCACGCTCACCGCCTCGTAAGACACAGTGCGGTAGGATGATGCCACTCGAATCGCTGAGAGCCGCTGGACTGATTTCATTTTCCGCGGTACGATGGTAGCTCGAGCGATTTCTCCCATACCGTGCCCCGTACAACAAAAACAGAAGTAGTTACTGTGCCAGTAGCTGTCTTCTTATCTGTCTAGGGCCTCCGACATTCGGCATTATTCTAGATAATGCCCCTTGTACCCAGCTGCTTTCTTGCTGGCCGCGATTATGTGCTCTTTTTGAAGTTGAGCCGTGCGTCCAGGGAGCACCCCCAAATAGCTGATGAAGGGCTGCGACTGTATGTAGGAGTCGCCTATTTTTGAGGTGATGGTTTCCCTTGCCTTTCGACTGCTAACAAGAAGTGTTTCGGTCTTTTGTTCTGCTAAACTCAAGTCCGCTGAGAGCATCCAATGCTGAATTGTGGCTATAGCGAATGAGAAGGTTGTTTTTATCTCCTCTATGTGCTTGCGCACTATGATCAATGCCACATCATCGGCGAATGCCACTAGCCTGACGCCCTCAGGCAGACCGAGCAGGAGCAGGTCGTTGTACATTACGTTCCATAAGAGGGGCCAAGAACAGAGCCCTGAGGTACACCTCCTGTGATCTTTATAGTCTACTTGCCCATTTTCAGTTTGGTACAACAAGATGCGGTCCTTGAAATACGCTGAAACCATTCTGCGCAAGTACTGAGGAACCTCCATCCTGGCAAGAGCCTCTAAAATGCGGTCCCAGCGGCCGAGTTAAGGCGTTCTTGATATCCAGGGTGGCTATTAGACAGTACTTTTTTCCACCTCTTCCCATCTCTTTCCGAGATAGCCTCTCTGGCGATGTTGGTAACGAGTGTCACGGCATCGATGGTTGATCTCCCCTTTCTGAACCCGAATTGGTTGGTGGAAAGTTTCGGCTCAACGTAGGGCTCCAGCCTATCTGCTATTATCCTTTCAAGAGTTTTCCCGCAGAGTCCAACATACAGAGGGGACGATATGATGACGGTTCGTCGGGAGGTTTCTTTCCCCCTTTAGGGAGGAGCACAAGCCTCTGTTTTTTCCACTTAGTCGGGAAAACCCCCTGCTTTAGGCAGGTCTCATACATGCGTAGAAACATGTCAGGCCTATTGTCTATGGCGCATTTTAGCGCGATGTTAGGTATGCCATCTGGACCGGGAGCCTTACCGTTTTGGAGCCGGTTGCACGCGCCCGTCAGTTCATTCATAGTCACTGATGGTATATCTTCGTCCCTCACCTGCCACGCAGGATAAGCGGGTAGCTCAGGTTTCGCAGGAAACAAGTGAGTGACAATGCGGTGCGATGATTCGGGGCAGTTCGTTGTTGTCATGGGGGGGGTCTTAATTTTATGCATCACGATTTTATACGGTTTTCCCCATGGATCTTGATCAACTTCGTCACACAACTCCTTCCAGTAGGATCTCTTGCTTGAGAGAATGGCTCTTCGTAGTTGTTGCCTTTTGATCTCATAGTCGAGCCTTAGTTCTTCTGTTGTGACCCTGTCGCGTCTCCGTGCTCGTTGATGCAGCCTTCGTGCTTTGAGACACTCTCGTCGGTGTTGTGAGATCGTGTCGTTCCACCAGTAAACTGGTGGGCGGCTGTTGTTCTGCCGTCTCCTTGGCATGGATGCATCGCAGGACTTGACAACGCTTGTC
Organism: Octodonta nipae; assembly: GCA_034190945.1. Taxonomy (NCBI): domain Eukaryota; kingdom Metazoa; phylum Arthropoda; class Insecta; order Coleoptera; family Chrysomelidae; genus Octodonta; species Octodonta nipae. Next base: position 86,309,536 of record CM067219.1, on the reverse strand, counting down.
ATTACCTCTTTGGCAATGGCTTCTGCGCTTGTTGCTATTGACAATGGTTCCTGCTCCATAACCAAGGCGAATGAATCAGCATCGAAAGCATTTTTGTTCCAACCGACTGGCTGTGACCTCGCACGACTGGCACACAATCTTCTTCGTTGGGAGTGGTGTTGATTTTCCCAAATAATAGCTTGGTGGTCGCTATTCGTAAACTCTCTCATCGACCCGCCACTCACAGCCCCCTTTAATTAGGTTGCTGCTAACGAAGTCACATCAATAATGGAGCTGGCTGTGCCTTTGCGATATGTGCTTACGTCTCCTGTGTTGAGGAGTACCAGGTTGAGCGAAGACATGGTCTCAAGGAGAGCTCGTCCTCTCGCGCTCGTATCCCGCATCCCCAGTCAATTGCCCAGGCGTTGAAATCTCCTGCGATGGCGACCGATTCACGCTTCCGTACATCCTCCCCAAGGTGTCCAAGAATAACTCGAACTCCTCGAGCTGTGCACTAGAGGTGCATAGCAGCTATAGAAGTGAACCCTCCCACTTTGGCTCTCACAAGCCATGGTTCGGGGGTATTTGGGAGTTGTTGGAACGGAAGTTTACCGCAAGCCCATATCGCTGCTCTGTCCGTTGTGTCATTTACCCAGGACAGGGTGTCGAAGTTTTTGTACTGCTCGCAGATTATGGCTACGTCGCAATCCAATTCCCGCACCCGCTGTACCAGTAGGTCTTGGGCTGCTTCGCAATGGTTGAGGTTGAGTTGCAGTACTTTCATTTACGGGCTTGTGCTGCTCTCATCGCCTGTTGGTAGATCGGACATTTCCAACTACCCGCAACGTGCCGGCAGTCTGACCTACTATCTTTCTCTTTGCAGAGTAAGCACTTGGCAGGTTGTTGACAAGCCGAGGCATTGTGACCAGCGCCTCCGCATCTGTGACAACAACTGCTTCGGTCAGTCTTGCCTCTGCACGCCTGGGCGTTGTGCCCAAATGCCAGCATTTGAAGCACCGTCGAAGGCTGATCCTCTCGCGAACACGTACTGTGCCCCACGCAAGTTTCAGCTTTCCAAGTGCGATGGCTTTCTTGGCCTGGACCTCTGGGAGACAAACAACTGCCGTTTGTGTTGATCTATATGCCCGTCGAAGTGATTTCACTGCCTCCTCAGTGATCTCTGCCAGGCCGTCGATATTATCTTTGAGCAGGTTTACTACGTCTTCCTTGGTACTGATCTCGTCCAAGTCTTTAATTTCAATCTCGATTTGCGGTATTCGAGATTGTACAGTGGCCCCGCTTGGGAGCTTATTCTTGATGGCGTTACAATAGCGCTCCATCTCCTGAGCGTCTGCCTTGGCGAATAACAGAAGTAGATCTCCCTTAGCTGTTCTTCGGATCTTATTGACTTTTTTGCCTATATCCTGCAGGGTGGGATCATTTTTGATACCTCGCAAGATATCTGCATGGGAACTCTTGTCGCCTTTCTTTATAAGCAGCGTACAATGTGGCGCTGGTTTTTGCTTATTGGTCCTCGGGGCCTTTTTCCTCTTTACCACTTGCCAGTCAGTCGACTGGTTTGCAGGTTGGTTTTTGGTCTGCGGTTTAAACTTGGATTTTAATCCATTTTTCTCTCCGCTTCTGAATTGACCACCCTACTTGTTGTTCCCTGGGTGGTTTGCCCGATGTTCTGGCGACCTTCCTTACCGGGCTTTAGCTTGCTATCTAGCACCGGTTTAAGAGTTTTAAGTGGTGGTGCCTTACTTGATGAGGCTACTGAAGGCGAGACCTTCGGTGGCGAGGTCCTTGCTACAGAAGCTACTTTTATTGAAGCCGCCTGCTTTGGGGCCGCCGGTGTTGATGCAGCCGGTTTTGAGTTAGCTGCTTTTGAGGCAGCCGCTTTTGGGACCTCCTTTTGCTGTCCACCTTGTGTCTGAGTGTTTGACACCTTTACTGGCGATGTCTGTGTTGTAGCAGTTTCGCTACAGGAGGTGGCCGTGTCGTTGACGTCTGATATTTGTTATATTCTGACTTAATGGCGTGTGCCAGTTTCTTGATCTCATGATGTACATTGTGCCTAGGCCAATGAACTTCAAGAGCTCATCGATCTTTGCTCCTAATTTGTTTGGAGCGCCACTCTCATTTGTTGCCCTTTGTTGGACGTCAACTCCAGTATTCGCCTTTTGAAGGACTTGGCTGGATAGTGTCTTGCTGCCAGCTCTAGTTGTAATGGTCGATGTTGTACCATTACCAGTGTTCTTCTTCTTGTCACTATGTGACGGAACCAGTGATAATTCGCTCCCCCCAGAATCCGTGGAGCGTGCACCGGCCACCGAGGCTTTCACTCGATCGGAACCGGTGGCGGGATTGTCCTCTGCAGAGGTACCCGCCTGGGGTATTAAGTTCACCTTATCACCCATATCCATAAATGGTTTATTTTCGGGGTCCCTTCCCCTATCTGATTTTGGTCCGCCCTGAGGAAATCCTCAGTACTCCCCATTGCTGGAGAGCGTTCCCCTATCCGCCACCTGGGGAGGCGCCCGGTAGTGGACCAACAACCACCCCGGGCGGGTTATATATGCTGTATATATGTACATGTGTGTATGTGTAATATATATTGTAATGGATTTAAACAGACAAGAGATAATACAAAAGTTTAGTAATTTGAATAAGTAAATGATTGGGGAAATGTAAATATCATTCATACATATCTAATAAAGAAAGGAATTGCAAAATCATTCAAAGTTAAAGTTAACCTAAAAATATAAATCATGTAAAAAGAATGTTTCAAAAGCAAATTGTTGAAAGGATAAAAGGTGGCATATAAAGTTAGATAATCTATCATGCAGAGTGTAGTAGAATTTGGATACTTACATAAGAAAATCTAGGCAGGGAGTCACATTTAGGTCAAACATCAAAGAGGTTAAATTCACTTATGAAAATCACAGTAGAGCTTGTAAAACAAGTTTAGATCACATATTAGGCCATGAGAACACTGAATATAACACATTTAGATCAAAATTAATTTTAAATACATAAATTTGTTAATAAATAGAGAATTGAAATGTCAGAATTATAAAGACCGTTAAAAATCGGAAGGAATGATGGAACACTAAAGAGATTTACACCGTTAGAAAGAGCTTAGAGCATAGTTTATTAAAATTCAATAGTTCAAAAGATATAAAGTCTTAATTTCAGTAAATCCAATTTTTTTTTAAAGTACCTGTTAAATGACTGGTGACCAGCAGGTTACAAGTGTCAAATCAAAAATTTTGAAAACATGAATTAAGTGATTAGGACAAAATTTAGGAGAGTAAACGGTATTGAAATTCAAATTAAAATTTGTTTAGATTTTTGCATATGATTTAGAACGAACATATTTGGAAATTAATAAAAATAAATTAAAGCGGAAATGGAAATAGCAGGTGGCAAAATTTATTAATAAATAGGAAATCTGACATTAAAAAGTCCTCTTTGTTTTCCAAGCGTCGACGAGAGCAGTTCAAAATTTCGTTCCTGTAAAATCACGTTTCCATGACAAGGTAAATGATCTGTGATATCATTGAAATAAGTGTTCCATGTCAATTTTTGACAAGAAATTAAGTTTGAAGTTAAATTTTTGAAGTTTTGAATCATCAATTGAAAATTTGAAGAAATTGAATCATTCCATAAAAGGAATTATTGAAATCTTTGACGATGGAGAGATAAAATCAATGTTGTTGGAATAATAAAAGTATGGTGCAGCAGTAAACAAATCAATTAAGCAGCAGAATTTAGTTTATAAACCAAAACAGAAATCAGGAAGCAGTATACTCAAACTAAAATTAGGAAAAGGGGATTTCAAGCCAGACAACTGTGAGTTTTTGAAACATTATTTAATAAACAGATTATTGCAATCTAAAATCAATCAGTGATAGAAATAAAGGTTTGTTTAAATTTAGTATAATGAATATTTGTGTTTAGAGGATTGATTTTTTTGTAACAAATTGATAGAAATTTAATAATATTTAAGTAACCAGGAAATTTATTTTGTTGTAAAGGCAATATATATAATTAGAATTGTATTCTGGACAATCATTATAAATAAATTGTAATTTGATTGAGAATTTAAAATTATTTCTGAGTCATTTAAAAAATTTTAAAAAGAAAATAAAGTGTAAAATATAATTTCAAAGTAAAAAAAAAAGTGATAGTGTAACGAAGAAGAAAGAGAGACTTATAAGATAAGTATAAAATTCATTTATTTATATAAGATCTACAATTTTGAAGCCAAGCAAAAAAGACCCTGAGGCAATCACATATTTGAAAATTAATAAATTGTAAATTATTTACAGTTAATTATAATATATATATATATTATATATATATATATATAATATATATATAATATATATATATATTGTAATAGATTGTAATTTAGAATTTATAATTTTATTATCTCAGGGTCTTTTTCACCTGGGTTCAAATTTTCAAAAGTTAAACAAATAAATAAATTTTATACTTATCTTGTTTATCTTACAAATATCTATCTCTTTTCTGGTTCACTTACACTTCTTAAAATTTTGAAATTCTATTTGCACTTTACTTTTTCTACTTTTCAAATTTTAAATTACTGATCATCAAATTTCCAAAGTTTCAATTAAATTACTATTTATTTAAAATTTTCCACAATACAGTATTTTTTTTAAACAAAATAAATTTCCTGTTCATTTAACTACTCTTAAATTTCTATCAAATTATGTTACAAAATATTTTGATCATTCAGTCACAGATATTTATTATTCTAAAATTGTAAAATTTTTATTATTATCACTGAGTGATTTGCTTATTTTATAAATAAAACTTTTTCAAAATCTTAACTTTCTTTAAACAATGTTTCAAAAACTCACTGTTGTTGGTTCTCGAATTCCTTCTTCTGATGGTTGGTCTTTAACAATAATTCCAAATCTCAAATTACTTTACTGGTAAAATTCTGCCATTCAATTGAATATCTCGTGCTGTTTTGCAAATTTATTTTCTCCCAATAATTTTCATACCAATAATTCCCATCATCTTCCTTTTATCGACCCTTTTATAAAAAATACTTTCAATTCGCCTTTTCCAAATAAATTTAAATTAAAATTTTCAGGTTACTCTACTCTTGCTGACATGGAACACTAAATTTGTTTTATATCATAGGACATTGACTTCGTTGTCATGGAAACTGAATTTATGAGAACGAAAATTTTAAACCAATCTGCTCGAAGCTTGACGACCAAAGAAAATTTGTCAGCGTCAGATTTCCTATTTATGTGATTTATTTTACCACTTGCTATTTCCATTTCCGCTTATAATTATCTTATTAATTTCCAACTGTTATCCTTTTAAATCATATCCAAACATCTAAACAAACTTCAACTCAAATTTCAATACCTTTTTTCCTCATTAATTTTACCCAAATCATTAATTAATATTTCCAAAAACATTGAGTTGACATTTGTCACCTGTTGGCCACCAGTCATTTAACAGGTACTTTATAAAAATTGGATTTTATTAAAATTTAGACTTTATATCTTTGAACTATTTACTTTTTTTCATAATATGCTTTACGCTTCATCTATTACTATAAATTTCTTTATCCATCAATTCTGAAGACTTATAACGGTTTTTATAATTTTGACATTTCGATTCTCTGTTTACTAAAGAATTTATGTATTTAAAACTTGATTTCGATCTAAAATATGTTTTATTTCTCATGGCCTGATATGTAATTTATACATGTTCTACAAACTCTCTATTATGATTTCACAAGTGAATTTAACCTTTTTGATGTTTGACCTTATTATGAGTTTTTGCATATATTTCTTTATGTAAGTATTAATCTTTTATTAAAATTTGCATGATATAATATCTAACTTTATATGCCACCTTTTACCCTTTCAACAATTTGCTTTTAAAACATTTTTACATTGTTTGTATTATTAGGTTATCTATATCTTATAATATTTCTTATTTATTTTATTTATTTACAAATACTTGCCACTTCATTTTTACAATTTTGATTCCTGCAATTTCCTTATTTTATATATGTATGCATTTTATTTACATTATCCCATTTATTTAACTTATTCAAATTGCTAAAGTTTTTATATGATTTCATGTTTGTTTAAATCCATTACAATATTATATATATATATATATATATATATTTATTTATTATATTGTGAACTAAGTTAGGTTCCGTGTGAGAACCGCGTCTGAATTTATTAAATACTGGACATTTCGACTCCTGCTTTGGAGCCATTATCTAAAGATAAAAGTGAAAGAGGCCTCAATCTGCCTACTCCCCACTACTAGGTAACTGAACTGAATGTGAACATGCTCTGCTTCTTTTATTTATAGTTATGGGTCAGTTAGAAGGGGATGTTACGTGATGAAGGGGCTGTGTTGTGATTGGTTGGGTGTTGGTGGGCGTGTCTGGTTTGTTTAATCTGGCAATTACGGAGGTCTATGCTGTAGGAAGGCGAGAGCTGTCATCGCGTCGGTTTAGACAGATGGGTCGTTTCTCTATCTCTATAGCTTTGCGAATAGTGGATGCCCTAAGGGAATTGAGAGATATGATAGTCCTACTACTCCTACTGCCCTCGAAGTTGATGGAGTATCATGCTTGGACATGACGCGCGAGAGCGTAGGCGGATCTTTTATTGCTAACTGACAAAGAATGTTCATATACTCGATGGTTGACGCACCTGTTGGTACGACCGATGGTAGCTTTGTGGGCAATCGCGACATGGAATTACCTAAACTCCTCGACCCTCGTTAGGTACTTTATCTTTAGGGTTCTCGGTTAAGTTGGTTATAGTTTGACTGGTGTTGAAGACAGCCTTTATTAGATGTCGGTGTAGAAACCGTCCTATTGGCCAATTATGCGTGCAATGTGGTCCGGATGATAACCGTTTTGTCGAAGATCTAACAGCCAAAGATTTCACTAGAAAACTCAATTGGGCAGGGGATGGTGTGATTGGGCATTTAAGTATCGATTGGTATGGTTTGGTTTCCTATAGACGGTATGTGAGAATCTGCCAACGATAGTTTTTGTAATGAGAACATCAAGAAACGGGAGAGAAGAATCGGAGTCGATTTCCATTATAAATTGAATATTAGAATGTATACCATCATTGAGTTGTTGTAGAAAGAAGTCTAATGAATCTCTGCCATTAGGCCAAATGACAAAAGAATCATCAACATATCTAAGCCAGCTGGAAGGTTTAAATTAGACGAGTTTAAGGGCTGGGTTCGCATATTTATCGTAGCCTTTTGCTTACGCTTCTAGTTAGTCGAATACTAAGATCTTCAGTAGCGTGTGCGCTGTTATATAATCGCGGTTCGGCGCTTATCGGCTGGTACCCTGAACGGCTGACTGTGATTGGCCCTTGGCCCTCAGTCTCTCGCTTGCTAATTGGTTATTTCGGGTTGAGTTGTTATAGGAAGGGGCCGGCCGGTTCTGGGTTGCATTGCGTGCTTTTGGGCTGTGAGGCCTCTTCGCAATTTCAATTGCCTCTCTTAGAATTCTCGTTACGGGTGTTCTATATTTGCCGGTTCTGTTGTATTTTCAAAGTCTGTTCGCTGTGACGTCGTGGTGGCGTGTTCCGCAATTGATGTTGTTTTTTCTTGCTTTTTTATGGCGTTCTGGTGTTCATCAGGTCTAGTTTGAATTCTTGTGTTAGTTTCCCCCACATAGGTTTTATGACAGTCTGCACATGGAATCTCGGAAACTACCTGTTGTTCTAAAGGGATCCTCGCCTTCGAAGTCCTCAACACTGTGCTTATATTTCTATCGGTAATTAATTAGTAAGATATTGTGTTTCCGTAGAATTCTCGCAAAACTGTCCGTGGTATCCTTGACATACGGTAGATAACCCTTGTTTATTGCTGTCTCAAGCTCCTCGTCTGTTCTTCTGGGGTTTGACTTTTTGTATATTTCGGTCTGTAAATCCGTTTTGTCTCAGAGCAGTTTTTAAACTGTCCATTTCCTGTTTGCTGTTAATAAAGTCTTGAGGACGGCTTGTAGTTGGACTGCGTGGTGTTGTGAATTAGCATAAAAGTATCTGTTGGTGTGACTTGCTTTTATATATACTGTATGGCCAAGGATTCCATCTTCCTTCATATTTATCAGAACATTAAGGAATGGCAGTTGATTGTTGGCTTCAATATTCATGGTACATTTTTATTTTCTGATGTCATTAAGGTGATCTAAAAATGTGTTGAGGTGTTCCCTCCCATGAGGCCCAATCAGAAAGGTATCACCACATATCGCAACCATAAACTGGGTTTAAGACTTGCCAAACTCTTTAAGGCTTTGGAGCTCCTTCCACTTGTTTGTATCGTTGGTTCTCGTAAATAAAATAAGTGTTCATCAGACAGTGCCTTGTTAAGTCTACAAGGTGTTGAGGTGGTTTGTATTTTTTTATTATGATATCCAATGCTTCGTCTATTGGTGTGCTGGTGAAAAGGGACACTACGTCAAAGCTATTTGGATTGCTTTGGGGATCCAATTGAGCTTACCTTAAAGGTGCACCCTCCTTATGTACCTTTGGCAACCCATAGAATTTGGGACATTTCGATGAGTTTATTACAGTCAGTAGTAATTTGTTTGAACGCTGGATCTTGTAGCGATATTTGTATTTTGTTTGAATAATCCACTATATCTAAAATTACAGTCGCATTTCCTTTATCAGCAGGTAGAATGACAATGTCCTTGTTGAGGCGAAGTTGTGTCAAGGCCTCATTTTCTTCTATAGATAGGTTCCTTTGGGGTGGTTTGGACTTTCTTAGAACTACTGCCGTTTTCACGCCACATATTATGCTCTTTGTTCGCATGTGAGTGGTAGCAATAGCGTAATTAAATCCCTTTTTGCCAACAAGCCAATCGAGGTAGAGTTCAATTGGACCGAAGATGAGTTGTAGACGGTTTTATTCGTTTCCAGTTGCAGTGAGGATAAACTAGTACCGTTATTTTCCGAGAAAAATTGGTTTTTCCGCTTCTGTTGCAGCTTCAATTTGTTGAATTTCGTCCGTTGTTATCTTGTTGTCAACTCTGCATTCGTTTTGGCCCTAAATTCGCTAGTCACATCGGATTTGTCCCATATTGTAGGGTGGAGTATATTGCTATATGTAGGAGGATATCTAAGAGTTTAGTATTAAGAACATCTTAATCTCTAACTGTTGCACAACTAGCTTTTCATAAGATATTTTGTGTTTTTCTGTTGTTCTTCCAGAACTTTACCGTCATGTTTTTCGGAATAACTTCTTCATCGCAGCATCGTTTTAAAAAAATTAGATCGCACAAACGTTTGTTTCTTTTCGCGCGTAATTTCTCAAATGTTTTACAGAAATGAAAAGTATTCTCTCCGTAGAGATTCACAATTCACTATTTTTCGCTGTATCTTCACCAAATAAACTTAAGTCCAATCTATGATGTTTGTTTGCTCTTCTGCATTCGATATTTGACACAAATAATTGATTGAAAAAATGATATGAGTCCGCAAATGGCGAGATTCTATAAAAAAGTCATTAAGTTAAACACTACAAAAAAAATAAGAACCACATCGGGAAGTTCTATTCTTACAAAAATTTCTTTACTTCAACCTCTTTTCAACGATATATCACACGTATTAGAAAGGAATTAGTATTATAATAAAATTTGAAATTGTAAGGGTTAGAACTACAAAAAAAACATACATCAAGTTGCAATATCTATTTTCTGACTGCTACAGTCGAATAAATTGTCAAGGAGCTCTCTGACAATTCTTCTATAACGTACTGGAGAGTCATTTTTTTTAAATATTATTGGTCAGTCTCCCAATGCGATTTCATCTAAAAAAATCGATGAATCGTTCAATAAATATTCAAGTCATTTACAGGATAGAAATAGCACCAATTGTAAATGACGTTTAATAAAATGACGCTTCAAAGTGTGTTTGTGGTGAAAAGTGTGGGCGAAACGTCGGAAAACTTTGTTTATTATGTTGGTTCAGATATATAAATAAATTAATTCGAAAAATGACGGGATAAAAATCCAGAAAAAGCAGTATCAGCTATGACTCTGGCCGCGAAAACCTACATTCTTATGGATCTGTTAGGTTTAAAAATATCATTCTAAAAACTTGTTAAATAAATTTTATGTACTTAATCCTTTCTCATTCTCAAGAAAAATGAGTTTAAAAAATATTGTAATTATCATTAGCTTGAATATATATTAGTACAATAATAAATCATGTTTTAGTTAGCGTTTCCTGAACATTTCTTCCTTGAAGTTATGGTAGGCTGTAGGTAAAACACAACAAATGTGATAATATCATGTACGCAATGAACTTAATTTTCTAGGATTTTATTAAATATTTGATGGGTTCTCAATCGCTGCATGATTCTTTAGACGTGAATCCCAACTAATGCTACCCTGTACGTTTGTTGGGTTCCTTGCCCTAAATTTTTTTATAATTTCTAAGAATGGTGGCATAAAATATTTGCATTTTTTACCACTTGCATCAATGACCTTTGTCAGCCAAAACAATGTCCCCCGTTTCTGATAAATCCAGCAATTCTGATTCTATTGTTAGGTCTTAGGTCATTGAAAATCTAATGATCTTCCCCCAGCTGCTTCAGATTTTTAACAAATAAAAGCACAAGCAGTAATACCAACAAGAACTTGAGCCCTATTTCTTTATATTGAGAATGTGTTAAAACTCGTAGGAATTTGAGCGCTAAATTTTGTGCAGTCAATTATAACTGTGGTGTTGCTGTTGCAGTATTCAGGATCATTATGTTTATAATACAATATAAGAGTTTTTATTATCATATAATTTTTTTTTTTGTTTTCTTTGACATTGAAATTTATTAATTTAATTTTATCAGGTATATTTTTAATTTGAATTATTGTTTCTGTCGCTCTCACAATTTATGTCATTACAATTTATATTTTTTTCACATATATTTATTTAATTTGTAAACTACTTAAGATTTATTCAATTAAGGAGATTTGTAGGTTGTCGGAAATATGGTAGGATTGTAGCTAGGGCTCAACTCTCCTTAGCTTTTTTTCTCCAATAAAATGCTTGGGAATCCATAGTGATTCATCAGTACTTAAAAAATACACAACCACTAGTAATTGTTTTTATAATATGCGGACACACAATTTTGCTAATACTTAGTATTTAGTATTAGTAATCTAACAAACAAATATTTCCAATAATTGAAACAACTACAAAAGGACTTTCCTTATAATTCATTTAAATTAATATTACATTGATTTCGGAAAATATGTTATTACAATTACTCATATAAAGGTCAGTGTACCATTACTTTTGCCTTTTTACAGCAGCTATACAATTATTTTTTTTATTTATTTTCGATTTCGCAACCGAAAATTTATAAAATATACATTCACTTTTTCCTCTCTGTTTGTTTACATTTGACCACGCAGCTACTCTGATGACATTCTGTTTTTATTTTATGAATTAAAACGAATTAAAAATTTTGCTGTGAATTTGTTCGCTCAATAATAACCTCCTGAGCCTCCTATAATGTCTGTGTACGCCGGCGTCGATTCGACTATCCCTACCATGACTGCGCACGGATCGAATGGATAACGAAATCAAGAAACAATTGATACCACTGGAGAAGTTATTCAGGTGCTCAAGACTCTATTGACTTCCAAAAATACACAAAGAAGGAGTGCTGTACAAAATCCCAAAAACTGGAAAAATACATAGCCAAGTTTATGCATTGAGATATTGTCTGGCAATTGTCGGTGATATATTGGCGTTATTTGATTTTAATATAGCGGTCTGTTAGTGGCGTTGCGTATCGTCCCGTTTGTTAAGATTCATTTTCCCTTTTCCTATTGCTATAGCTTCCCTAACGGACCTTCTTTTATAATTTTCACTTTTTGCTAATATCTTCATCTGGTCGAAATCTATTGGATCGCCGTTATTTAGATTGTGACATCGTTGTTTTTTTGATTTACTGCATATCTGTGTTCCTTTCTACGGGCACTTGCTTTTCTGTTGGTTTGGCCGAGGCTGCAGTCTTTACACGGTATCTCATAGACGCACTGATCTTCAAGAGGAATTTTCTAATCGGGTGACAATATGATTTCTCCATTCTTCCTTTGTGGCTTGAAAACTTCCAACCGAATACTGACCTTTGCAGAAGTTGCAGGTCTATCAAAAGGCTTCTACAACGCACTAGCTCCCACAAAAATACTAGTGGAGGACATTAAACGCAGGGCGGAAACTGCTATAAACAAAACAGACGAGCAGACAGCAGAAACAATTCGCCAGGATGTTACGACGATCCTAAGGAAAACAAAACCTCGGAAACGGTGATTTTTAAAGAGAACAGAAAGAACTTTTCTATTTGTAGTTAGAAGAGTACAACAATTTGTAATATTTAATAATGTGAAAGATTATTCTTATTAGTTATATGGTGTGATTTTGCAAAACTGGTTTTAAGAGTTGTGACTGAAATTTAAATAGGTTTAATTAGATAAAATTAAATATAAAATAATAACAAGGCATGTGTTGTAATCGAAAATAATCAGTTATTCTTCAGTTTGATGAAATTTGTTAATTAAACTAATTTAGTTCAACATTTTTCTTAAATTTATTTGTTGAATTGCAGTTGAAAGTATGCCACTGATATTTCAGTACATATACATCTATGCCGTGTAAAGAATTTCCTAGTGAATTTGAGATTGTAGATTAACAATTAGAGGGTCATAAATTAATTTTTGAATTATCAATTACCAATCAGCGGAAAATTGATAAAACTACAAAAAACTGTACATATACTGATTCAGTACAGTTTATCAGGGCTAAATTGGCGTATTTAAATAGTCATTACTGATTTTCAGTACATTATCTAATTATTACATGTATTTGTCAAGGCTGTAAATATTGATTGCTCTATCTTTTCAAAGAACTGTAAAATATCGAATAGGTATCAATGATTTGGATATTTATGAAAATACTTACTAAACATTAAAATTTTATAGTATTCTTATTTTCGAATATTTCAATAATATATTATAAATACTGTTTCCGTCAGTACATTTTCAGCGATGCTTTTCTCCGACTGATGTTCCTTAAAAAATAGTGAAAATGACATTCACAATTTGCATAAAACTCAAACTTTTCAGATGGAAACTCCTCATTTTTTTGTTGGGATCTCATTCAGCTCTAAAAATGAAGGTAACTTTGTATTCCGTTCCCTAAATCTAAACCTTATAACTTTGAATTCAATTAGGAAAAACCGTTTTCGGCCCATTAAATTATGATCGACTTCACTTGAAAAAATCTAGTTAGCTGTGGCCGCTAGAAAAATAACTGACGGCAAGGAAATGTTACTCAGTTTTTCACAATTGCCAACAATGCCTGCACGCTCTATGGAAGAATACTTCCATACGGTTATGACTTATGGAGAGAGTAATAAAGTAATTGTCACGAACATGTAAGACATTTGCTGCTAGATATTCAGAGAAGCAGAAGCCATCAGAGGAAACAATTAAACGAATTTTAAGAACTTCGGATCAGTTAAATAATAAGAAAAATAAGTATGTTGTTGATGACGCCATTAGTAGAATTTCAGCATTGGCTTACTTTCAAGCGTATCCAAAGCAAGTATTAGGCGAGTAGTACTAAATTAGGAGTTTCTAAAAGCTCTATTCATGGAATCTTGAAAAAGCACAAATTTCATCCGTACTCTTTTTCTTTAGTGCAAAATAAGATTTTTGGAGACGCATAAAATTCCCTGAATTTATTTTAACTTGGTTCCAAGAAAACCATTTAGTTTTGGACAACATCATTTGGTCAGGTGTATATTAGAAATAAAATTACTTCAGAAATCAAATAATACACATTGTCAAATATTAATTTACATCTTAGAATTGTGCCTTTTTTATCCATAGTTTCTTAACCATTGACAACGGGGTCTGACCTAGACCCCGAAACGTTTGGAATATACAGCAATTTTTCTTTTATGTGGTGTTATTTCCCAAGAAGCACTTAGACATTGAAAAATATGCCACAAGTATCATTCAGAGAAGTCAATTTAAATCTCATAAAAATTTTCGTTTTGCAATTTACATCAATAAATATAAAGCCATTGACAACGAAGTCAGAATAGGCTTTCAAACGTTTGGTTTTCCTTCAATATACGTCGTTTTATTTCGATTGTGATGTTATTGCCCAAAAAAACATAAAAGTAATCAAGAATATGCCACAAACAACGTTTAGAAGACAACTGAAGAGTAATAGACCAAACCTGACGACAGATTCGTGTTCAGGAGGCAAAAATACTTCGGATATCATATGTCACATGTAGAGTACAGAGAATTTTTTTGTGTTAAATGCTGAAATGAAAATCTGATCACGAATTGTTTTAGAATTCTTTTTTAAGCATAGAGTTAGTGGTTTTGTTATCTTGGCAAAATCTTTAATAAATTTACGGTAGTAGCTGACTACCCCTAAAAAGCTTTTAATTTTTTAGGTCTTTTGTGTATAGGAAATCTTTATATTTTGTCACGGTTAGGTTTGACACCCTGGTATATGATAATATGTCCTAAATATGCACATTCTTTTCTTAAAAATTCTGATTTGTCTAATTGTACTTTGAAGTTCGCTTGTCTAAGTCTGTCAAATACTGTTTTAAGTCTTTGTATATGTTCTTCAAGAGATGTACTGTATGTAACAATGTCATCTAAGTATGTTAAGCAAATTTCGTTTTGTATGTTAACCATCACTCATTGGAAAGTAGATGGCACATCCTTAAGTTCGAATGGCATTCTTTTAAATTTCCAGTGTCATTGTTCTGTCGAAAAATGAGTTTTTTTATGTCTTCAAGGTTCATCTTTATTTGGTGGAACCCGCTAGCTAAGTCAATCGTGCTAAAATAGTGGCTCATACCTAATTTGTCAAGTATGTCGTTTATATTAGGTAACGCGTATTTATCGTCGATAGTTGTATCGTTAAGTTTTTTAAAGTCAATTACCAAACGCGATTTTCTTTTCCCAGAACCATCTAGCTTCTTTGGAACAATCCAAGGTGAATTTGATTCTTTTATTATTCTGTCAAATTAATTTTGTGTCTAATAGCATTATTAAAAGTCAATGGTACTTTGTTACAATACAATATGTCTCTGTATTCTAATCATAGTTTTTGTATGGCTTCTTTTTCTTCGGGGTTGCAGTGTTCAAGTCTAAGATTTTTTTGAATTAGCTTTTACAGTATTGTCTTGTCTGTCGAATTCATTTTCGTCATTTTCCATTTTTTTCGATAAAGATCAAGTCTGAGATATTAAGAACTTCAACGTTAAAAGGTTGATTAATTCAAACATTTGCAGAGGTGGTTTTTAAATTTGTAATAATTGTGTAGGCAAAGTGATTTTTTATATTAACAATGGATTTTGGGGACTCGACTTTGAAATTTGACATTATCTAATAAAAACCGATACCATGTTCTTGATTGGCAGGTAATTTTACAACTTAGGATGTTCTAGGAGGGATGGTTAAAGTGTAGATATTATTTTGAAGTTGAGTTTCGTATCTTCTTCAGTTTCGTACTAACGGGTAGTTAGAATTTTATTGTTAATATTTACTGAACCTTTAAGTTGTTTTAATTAAACCATGGTATTTATCGCTAAAATTAAATAGATGAAGTTTTTGACATTCTTGAACATTAAAAATCTGGAATGATATAATTATAACTTCATCGTGATAAGAAATATTATGAGCTGTTTGAATATGAAATTCTTCTTTGAAAATATAATTGTTATGAAATTTGTAGGCTAATTTTGGATCAATTAAACTTCTCGTACTACCGGTATCAATTAGAAAATTTGCCTTTAGTTCGGAATAAAATATGTGTGGTAAATTTTCTTTTACTAAGTTTAAATATATAATGTCTTTGTCTTGGAAGTACTGGCCTCCGAAAAAATTGCGTCTTCGTTTGCACTTCTCGGTAAAGATTTGTAATTGTTATCAATGATGCCATTGAAATTTTAAACTGTTTCGTCTGGTACTTTATTTGGTTAGAAATGTGTGGAATAATCTTGATTATAACTGCAATAAGTTTCCCCGTATTGTTCGTCATAACAGTCAGTGCCGTCGTAAAAATAATTTGCATAATAATCTGAATTATTATAATATTCGGGATAGATTGGATAGTTGTAAAAAATATATGATTTTTGTAAACAATCTTACATTTAGGTTAATGGGGGATTGAAATCTACCAAAAGGTCTAAATTGATTTTGTGAGTTTTCTGGGGTGACCAATTTTGGGTATGGTCTCCAAAAATTATTGGGTCTTTGAAAATTTTGTTGGGAGATTGGTTTTTGCATGTTGGAAATTATGGTCGATAGTTTTGTTGTGAAGTGCAAATTTAAACTTTGGGTTTAATGGCTAAAATTGTGGTGATCTGGCTAGTGGATTTATATAATTTTGAGGTTTAAAAGGCGTCATTCTTTGAGGTTGTTTGAATGAATGTGTGTTAAGTGTGTTGGACCTGTTTTGACTATAAACAAAATTTTCTTCCTGAATAACTAAAGACAAGTCTTTCTCCAAACTAGTGATGTGTAACACTATGCAGTTCCGCACTTTGTTGTCAATACCTTCACCTGTGTCAAGGCTGCTGACACGATTCAATAACGCCTCTGATTGAATGTAAGCATTAACGAATATAAAATTACACCGACTCGCTCTTGCTCGACACCGTTTAAATTAGTAATATTTTTTATTTAGTAATAAATAATGTACCTATTAATAAATTTAAAAATTAAACATTGTAAAAAATCATTTATTTTTTGTTTATGTAAAGTCATATAGTGTGTCTGGTACGACGAATAAAATTGAGTTATATGTATCGCCAACTGCCAACTCCAGCTCGTTTACGTGTTATATGACACCTGTGCCCGCAAGCGACACAGACAGATACGCGCTTGTATTGAATAAAGTGTGCTGCAACTCACTAAATGGTACTGTGCTCTGTGATAGCCGAAAGGAAGATTGGAGATTGAGTGCCAAAAAAGAGTCACCATCTCTCTCGGCATTGGTTAACTCAAACTGTGTGCTTTCTTTTCACATTAACAAATTTTTTCAAAAATGTTTTTACTTTGAATTTGTGATCTAATCTTTTGTCTTTAATTAAATATATCCAATAACATTAAATTTAAACGACCCCGGTTCTATAAAATTAATGATTCACTGAATGTTCGGCTTAAGAACTTAAGACAACCCATAATTAGAGTATGCGTAAATGCTGTTGCCTATATTTAAGGGATGTAGTCTAAAAGTAGAGTTTGCGTAATTCGGAATATAATTGATTGCAGATGTTTTTGTTTGTACAAAATTGGACAAGGAGAGAGTTTATAAATACTGTACGCGAATGTATATATTTTGTTAATTTATTGTGCCTGGAAAGACAAGTGAGAGTAATAAAACTGTGTTATAAACATCGTCAACTGTCAACTCTTCTATTATGCTATATGGCACAATTGCGCCATAACACTATACTGACACACAGAGCCGTGCGTGTGTTGAGCTGTCAGCACTCCAAAATCTGAAATGTTACCCATCACTACTCCAAACTATCTGGGTATCTGAAACGTACTTTATTTTGAATGGGAACAGAAAGGCCACGAATGAATGTTTTGAAGGCAATATCACCGTAATTTTTTATTTTTAAAAACTTTTCATTATCGGACAAATTCAAAGGATTTAATTTTGTAATTATGTGGCTACATGCACCTTGGCATCTTATACCGAAATTATAAGAGCTTTGTTTTTGTTTGGTTGCAAAGTTGTCAAATTCTGTACTAAACAGTCAAAATTTCTCTGATCACCAAAACACAAGCTCAGAGAATCTTTAATTTCCTGCCAACTTCTTAATTCTGTTCTAGAACCTACTAAAATATGAGCTCTACCAGTTAATTTGCCAATTATTGGTCGCAAAATTAAACTATCAACTGCAAAGTTATTTGCATTTTGAAAATTTTGAATCAAAGATATCAAAAACATATTTAGAGTATTAAGATTACCATCATAATTTGCGATAACGTCTATATTAATTTTTATAGTTGATAATTTGACTGAGGTGTATTTAAAACAGGTGCTCTAATAATTGGAGTGGTGTTTTCAGAAGTCATTTAAAAAATACTACTAAGGATATATTTATATCAAAATGTAAATATTAATACGTAAAATGGGTAAATATTGACAACAATAAAAGTGAAAATTATGGATATATGTATTTACAATGCGGATGAAATAAATGGAAAAATTGAACAAAACTTACAGTAAAATGAGGAACATTTTCATTCTTCTAAATCTAATACCAATATAAGTGAGCTTCTCTCGGTTTCCCTGGTCTTTTTATTCTAGGTCTCGTGGATTTGGTAATTGTATCCTCTTCCAACAGCTGCCAATAGGATTCCTACCTGGACTTGGGTTAACGGCGATTGCACTTCTGGCGGCAACTTTTCGAATTTTTCAGTATTCTGTACTGATAAACCGTTGAGACGGACCGGTTGAATTTTCAGATTTTCCCTCGAAAATACGGTTCAGTACGATCCTACTGACTGCACCAGTTTGGGATTGAAATCAAAAACAATATTTTTAAAAACGTGAAATTAAAAAATACACCAAACTTTGTTAAAGACGAAGTTAACAGTTCAGAAGTCGAATTGCAAAAAGCGTTATACATTACAAATGCACTCTTATTTATAAAATTCAGTCCGTATGCGGATGTGAAGATTGGTCATTATTTTCGGTTTAGGATCGCCATGTGATGATATAATGTCGCAGGCAGCGCCTCGACCAGTAATACTACTTGCAAAGACTATCTGTTTATTTTTACTGATTATTCGGATACACTATTCTAACTATATCTAATCATTACTATGCTACATTTCGAACTGGTCGACTGATGGTTCGGGATTGACATCAGTTATCAAGGTGTGCCATCAGTCTATTTTTTTGCCATTACAACTATTTGTTGTAAGTGATAGTTTAAGTAGACCTGCTGAATTTAATAGGCTTACCTAGAATGGTTCATGATGATTTGAATCTTATGCTAATAACTGTTTATTAATAATTCCTAAGAGCGTCATGGGGATTTTCCGTTACACACCCTTACTTGGGGAAGTGGGACCCGCGGTAGCGTATTCCACTCAATTTCAAAGTTTAACTAACAATTTGCTTACTAATTTCTTACATATATCTTATTCTAAGTTAATGCAGTATATGACCACAAAGTGAAGTCCACTATAGTTTATAAGCACTTGTAACGCAGTTTTAATGTCATTGTTCACTGCAATCTTAAGCCTATATTTATGAGTGCGGTTATTTTATTATGAAATGTTCTTCTTCACCTTTTTGGAATTGTAAGTCCTTTGCCTTAGCGTCGTATGCTAATTTCCGATGCCGTTTTACCTTTTTGGAGCGTTTTTCGAGTTCTTTTAAGTGCTATCTGTAGTCTAAATCTTATTTCTTGGTCACAACTACCAATATTTTTTAATGGTTGTAATTGTGATATACGCTGGGGGTGGTATTATAACAAAAGTATAGTATTTAATCCATGTGTGTCAATCGTTTTGCTCGTTATTAATATACATACGGGTACATTCGTTAAAAACTCTGTGATTCCGTTCACAAGTTATTGATTGATGATGACATGGGGTAGAAGTGTTATGTTTAATATTTACCAATTGTAAGATATTGTGTAGTAGCTCGTTAACGTATTCCGTAACAAAATCTGCATTGATCCATAAAACAGGATAACATTTTCGAATATCGCTTTGGCTACTGTAGCTGCTGATTTATCGGGGATTGGAGTCATCACGATGTATTTCGTTATTAATTTTTCTATTATACTTGCCTTATCGTTTTTGTTGGTAATAAGTACTGGATTGTGACATAAACTCATATTCACATTCCCTTGAATTCATTCACAGTGTACACTTTAAATATTACATCCTCGTGGTACAATTTTACCTCTGATTTTTTAACATTTTATTCAGCGTAGATAGGATTTCTCCTAGGGGAAACCTACCATTGGTTACGTACAGAGAAAAATTTGAGCTCATTTTACCTTTATGTTTTATAAACATTTGCAGAGAATTTGGGAAAAGTTTAAATGCTAATATTGGCAATTTTATCAAGTGAACGTTACCTAAGGGTTCATGTACTTTGCGGGATATGGTGTCTTTTACGCTTATACCTTCGGCTAAGGGGGTATCTAGTAATTTAGCTTTTGATCTTGTTATAGCGAGTATCTGTGCTACGTTTGTATTAAGTCTTTTTAGATCGTCTGAGTTTATATGCTATAAAGCGTGCGCGCTTTACCTTTGACGTACTGTATTTCAAATTGAAATTCTAACTGCATGCGAGTTAATTTTGACGAAGGGTTTTTCATGCTGTAGAGATAGTCTAAAAGGGCGGTGATCTGTTTTGACTATGAAGGGGTGGTTATAGAGATAACATTTGCAGCGGTTTGTTGCTCAATAAATGGCTGTTAATTCCTTGAGAATTGTGATTTCGATGCGTATGAGATCGGCAGCTCTACACCTTCGAATTCTTGGGACAATACTGCTCCGCAGGCTTCGTTAGAGGCCTCTGTAGTCAGAATGTTGGGTTTGTTAAAATCTGGATATTGCTAGATGGAAGAGGGGTTAACCAAAGAGTGTTTAAGAGAGTTGAGTGCTTTTTGGCATTCCGTGGACCACAAGAAGGTTGCATTTTTTCTGTGTAAGTGAATTTAAGGGTTTGGAAATTTCTGCAAATTTAGGAATAAATCTACGATAATAGTAACAAAATGTTACAAAGCGCTTTACCTCGCCTGCAGATTTGGGAGTTGGGAAATTTTTTACGATTGTGTATTTTTAACCACCTGGGAGTATTTCTCGATTTGTGACTTTATGTTCTAAAAATGTCACTTCTTTCCTAAAAATTTGTATTCTCCGGGGTTGAGTTTAAGTTTGCATTTCCGACAGATTTTTAATACTTTTTTTAAGATTGTTTAGATCATGCTTCAGGGAACAACCGATGACTATTACTACTATTACTAATACTATAATTCCGTCTGTCAACTTGTTCGTTAATTTAGCTTCTTAAACAGTGTGGCTGTCTATAATTTTTAGTATATACATGGATAATTGTCAGTTAATTTGAGCTTCTGCTCGTAAAAGGTAAAAGTTCTTAGTAGTTATAGGGTCTGTTTCGAGGGCAAAAATGTCTGAAAATTGTTCAAGATCGCCCTTCGCTATTTCTGGTATTTCGCTCGTGATCAGCTACCTACTCAAATTATTCTGTCGGTTAATTTTAGAGTTATTTAATGTAAATATATTGAATTGATCTATGTTAGTAGTTTCTGGTTTAAAGTTCTTAAGTCTAACGTTTTCTGCCGTTGTATCTAGAATTCGGATGATCGGATAATTTGGTGAAACAAATGTTCGTGCGATCTGAAGTTCGGGTTGGATTTCGTAGTTTGTTGCGACAGCATCTTGGTTAAGGGTTTTAAGCTATACACTTCACATCTAGGTGGGATAATGATTTCGTTCTCTTTAGTGCCGCTTGAAATAGGAATTGAAAAATCTCTCCCTAAAATGGCATGAGCGGGTATGGGAAAATCTGACGATACTATTTGAAAGTCGTGTTTTACAGGGTGTCCGTCGAAAAGGAGGAGTTTTGAAGTTTTGTGGATACTTTCAGAAATTCATCTCAGATTGCAAGAATTGTAGCT
Source organism: Octodonta nipae (assembly GCA_034190945.1). Classification (NCBI taxonomy): domain Eukaryota; kingdom Metazoa; phylum Arthropoda; class Insecta; order Coleoptera; family Chrysomelidae; genus Octodonta; species Octodonta nipae. Next base: position 86,287,786 of record CM067219.1, on the reverse strand, counting down.
GTTTATATGGAAATTGGTGGGAGGATAAGGTTAAAAATAAAGGATATATCTGCGCCTGTGTCTATAATAAAAGGAAGTGGTTTGCAGTGTTTGTAAGTTTCCAATGGAAGTTGGAATTTGAAACTGATAAGTCGATATTGAAAATGTTTAAACAGTTGTCCCCAATCCCTGATTGGGGGAAAGTTAGTTTCCCTGGTCGTGCTCAGATTCTAGATATCTTAGGTTCCTTGGACCTTGTCTGTTTCGGTAGAAAGTGTCCGGAATTGTATGCGTATTATCACCGTTGTAGTTTCGGTGTTCTCTCGTCTGTCTTCCGTAGTTTGTTTGATAGTATTTTCCTCGATTACCAGATGAGCTTTGCTTGTTAGCTGATTTGTGGTTGTAATTACGATTGTTTTTACCAAAATTGTTCTAGTAAAAGTAGAATAACTCGCTTTCTTCTGTAGGTTGTGGTGTGATATTCGTTAATTTATCGATGATTTCCTGCGTACTTTTGAATGGTCCAGCCTCTATGATCAGTTTAGTTCGGTCAGAGTTCGCATTTACATTACACTTTTGGTTAGTGTATCTGTGGAATAGATTTCCGCTACAACCGATGGCCCGCCTTCCATGATGTAAGATCTTTTTTGTTTATTGCAAATTACCTGTAATTCCTTTGCGTAGTTGGCGTTGCTTCTGGCATTTTGCTTGAAGTTTGAGATTTTATTCAAGAGTTCTTAAATTTTTAGTTATTTTCCAGGGTATTATAGAGTTTATCGTGTTCGATAGATGGTAAAATGACGACGTTTCGGCAGAGTCACATCTGCCCCTTCTTCAGGTCGGTTCGCATAATTCTCGTAGCCTTCTGCTTTCGCTTCTAGTTACTCGAACACTAAGATTTTAAGGAGCGCGCGCGCTGTTATATATTTGCGGCTCGGCGCCTACCGGTTGGCACCGTCAACGACTGCCTGTGATTGGCCCTTGGCGCTCAGTGGCCACTCATACCGCTTGTCGATTGGTTATTTCCGGTTTAGTTGTTGTAGGGCGTGTCCGGGCCGGTACGGTGTTTAATAGAATTTTCCAAGAATTCGATAAGTTCTAAATTTCATTGCGTGCGTTTAGACTGTGAGTCCCCCTCGCTATTTCAATTGCCTCTCTTACGAGTCTTGATTTCGGGTGTTCTATATTTGCCAGTACTCTGGCGTTCTGGTGTTCATCACGTCTAGCTTGAATTCTTCTATTAGTTTGCCCCACATAGGTTTTATGACAGTCTGCACATGGAATCTCGTACACTCCCTGTTGTTCTAAAACGATTCTCGTCTTCGGAGTCTGTCTGTATTGAAAATAGTATCGATGTTGTGTCTCCGTAGAATTCTTGCAATACCGTCCGCGGTACCCTTGACATACTGTAAATAAGCCTTGGTTATTAGTGTCTCATGGTCCTCGTCTGTTTGTCTCGGTTTTGACTTTAGAGCTTTTTGCATATTTCGGTCTGTAAATCCGTTTTGTCTCAGAGCTGATTTTAAACTGTCCATTTCCTGTTTGATGTTATCCTGGTCAGCTAGTCTTTGTGATCTGGTTACTAAAGTCTAGACGACGGCTTGTAGTTGGGCTGGGGTGGTGAAGAGAATTAGCATGAAGGTATCTGTTCGTGTGAGTTGCTTTCCTATATACTGTATGGCCAAGCGTTCCATCTTCGTTCCTATTTATCAGAACATCAAGGAATGGCAGTTGATTGTTGGCTTCAACCTCCATGGTAAATTTTATTTTGTTATGGATGCCATTAAGGTGGTCTAAAAACGTGTTGAGGTGTTCCCTCCCATGAGGCCAAATCACAAATGTATCATCCACATATCGCAACCATACACTGGGTTTCAGAGTTGCTGTTCTTAGTGCCAACTCCTCAAAGTTCTCCATAAAAAGTTTCGCTATTACTGGTGAGAGTGGTGATCCCATTGGAGCTTTTTCCACTTGTTTGTATCGTTGGTTCTCAAAAATAAAGTAGGTGTTCATCAGACAGTGCCTTGTTAAGTCTACAAGGTGTTGAGGTCGTTTGTATTTTTCTATTATGATATCCAAGGCTTCGTCGATAGGGATGTTGGTGAAAAGGGACGTCAAAACTTACAAGAAGAGACTCTGGTTGTAAGACCGTTTTTCTGAGTATTTCGATAAAATGTATCGAATTTTTCACGTATGAGTCTGCCCCCTCTGCAAACGGTTGAAGCTGTTGGGCTAGGTATTTGGCTAGCTGTTGTGTTGGGGATCTAATTGAGCTTACTATTGGCTTCAAAGGTGAATCTTCTTTATGTACTTTTGGCAACCCATAGAATTTCGGACATCTCGATGATTTTTCACGCAGAATGAGCTGCAGTTGGAGATTATTGTCGATCCTACTTGCTTGGATTTTGGCCTTGGTTGTTTTCTCCAGATAAGTTGTTGGGTCAGTAGTAATTTGATTAAATGCTGGATATTGTTGCAATGTTTGTAATTTGTTTGAATAATCCGCTGTATCTAAAATTACAGTCGCATTTCCTTTATCAGCAGGTAGAATGACAATGCCCTTGTTGAGGCGAAGTTGTTTCAAGGCCTCATTTTCTTCTAAAGATAGGTTCCTTTTGGGTGGTTTAGACTTTCTTAGAACATGTGACACATCTTGTTCAATTATTTCAGCGGTGTTCTCATCTAATTTTGAAACTGCTGTTTCCACGCCAGATATTATTGTAACGAAATATTCTTAAGCCGGCCCTGGTTTCATTCCAGTACGACACCGATCGCTTTTAGGACAAAAAATTGTTCTCCAAATGGCTCGGCAGCTGTAGGTTTTAAAATTAGCGACACATAATCGCGGCAGTTAGTTAGTGCTGCGAAGAGCTTATATGTAGAATTGTTGTTGTGATATTTGAATTAGCTGTTGTATATATTTGATGTAAATAAAAGTTCAAGAAAGTGGTAGTGAATAATTAGTTTTTAAATTTTAATTGAACCCACGACATTTATAACAATTTGGTGATCAGAAGTGAAGGCTTAAGTGCAGTTAAAATCGTAATTTGATTTAGGGAAACCCGTAGCATGGAAAAATGAACAAAACTACCAAAAAAATAGTCAAGCAGGTTACGGAGGAACTAGACGAAAAAATAGCCCAGATTCTGGAAAAACGTCACAAGAAGGAGAAACAATACCAAGAAGAAATTCAACAAAGATTAATAAAATCTTTTGATAAAAACGTAAAATAGAATTAGAAAATCTTGTCACTACGATGAAAAGCGAACAACAAAATCTTGTTTCCACTATGAAAAGTGAACAACACAATTTAATTGAGGGATTATTCTCGAAATTTGACGAAAAACAACAACAACTTGAACACAACGACAAAATGAATTTAAATTATTAGAAGAACACAGACAAAATGATTTAAAAGTAACTGAAGAGAAAAGATAAGTGCAATTCGAACAATTAATGCAAATAGTATGGCAAGTTAATGACACAGTTAATGAACGAATGCAAATAGTGGAATTAGACATAAGAGAAATAAACGACGACATAAAGTCCTAAAAAATACCGTGGATACTCTTGAAAGTAGATGACATCCAGAACAAGGTTAAATTTGAAATAAGTGCTATCCAAAGCCAGGTAAAAGTCGAAATCAGTTCAATTAAAGACGCAGTACACAGTGAAGTACAAGATAAAGTGGAAACAACAATTAAACAATTGCAACAAGATTTGCAGAGAGGGAAATGCCAGCACACTGTCAGTACAAAAGGTTCCTTTAGTAAACCATTTGATGGCAGTTCATCTTGGCCCATGTATAAACGGCAATTAAAGGCTGTAGCTACAGTTAATGGATGGGATAATCATGAAAAATCTACTCCTCTGGTAATTTCGTTAAGAGGTCCGGCCCTAGAACTCCTCCAAAGCATTCCAATCGATGAACAAGGCAATTTCGACAAGATCATTGCCATTCTGGATAAGAGATACGACAATCAATCCCTGAGCCACTTATACCAAGTCCAACTCAGTGGAAAAAGGCAAAAATCCAGTGAAAGCCTTCAAGAATTCGAAGCAGAGATTACACAGTTAGTACACTTGTCCTACCCAGACCTGCCAGAGGAAACCAAAGATCAACCGGAACGATCACCAACCAGGGGTAGCCAACAAACCGACCTTACCAAACAGGGAAACTCCAATCAGTCAGCGTAAGGGGGCGAATGCTGACTAACCCTCCACCAGCCCCAGGAGAGTATCCATTCGGGGATTTTGCAGAGATAGCAGCAGTCTAGTCGCCAGGGGCACCATCAATGCCATCGCCAGGTCCAGGGTCTTGGGTGCTTCGGAGATCCGGCCAGCTAACAACAACATCCAGCTCAGAACAGTTACCGGAGAGTCCATGTTAATACAGGGTGAGGCAGATGTCGTGCTACAGATAGGGGACAACATGATCCGGCATTGGGTCTTGGTAGCGAATATTGAGGACGATTTTATACTGGGTATGGACCTAATTAGCCAGCATGGATTTATGTTCGACCCGAGATATGATGTCCTTCGGTTCCTAAATGAGGAATTTGTATTGACACGGCCCTTTAACAGCTCATCGACCTCCATTAAAATTGTAGCAAGGTCCTCAGCCAGAATTCCCGGTCGAACGGAACAGATTATTCATGGGCAGCTAGACAGCATTACTGGTAGCTGCGTTGGAATGGTGAAGCCCGTTCATTCTAGACACCGACGCCAGCAACACAGGTTTGGGGGCCGTTCAATCCCAGGTGCAAGATGGTGAAGAGAGGGTGATCGAGTACTACAACCGTGAAACCGGAAAGAAATTATTGCGTCACCAGAAAAGAACTTCTTGCAATAATAAGAGCTGTAGACCATTTCCACAAATACCTCTATCGTCGTCATTTCTTCGTCCGAACAGATCATGCCGCCCTCAAATGGCTGCTGGACATGAAGACACGGGAAGGACAACTGGCCAGGTGGATGGAGAAATTACAGCAATACAATTTCAAGGTAGAACACCGTGCCGGCCGTTTGCACATTAATGCCGATGCCCTATCCAGAAGACCCTGTAGAGCAGAATGCGGACATTGTCTGAAGGCGGAACAGCGAGAGGGTATCTCCAACAGACAGACCGGAGTGCAGGCCAATAAAGACTGGACAACGGAACAGTACATCCAGGAAAAAATGGCTGATCCGGACATAGAACCAATCTTGTCACTCAAAACGAGAGGGGCACCCAGGCCACGATGGGACGAGGTAGCTAGATACTTGGGCGTGCTGAAACCTTTATGGGCCCAATGGGACTCTCTAAGAGTAGAGAATGGAATGCTCAAGCGAGTTTGGGAAAGCACCGATGGCCGAGAAACAAAGTCCCAAATGGTGGTTTCTAAGAAAAAGGTACCAGCCTTCCTGACCGAAGTACATGATGGATTTACCGGGGGCCATCTGGGCATGAACAAAACCCTAGACAAAGTTCGCCAGCTATACTACTGGGTAAATTACTTTGAAGACATCAGAGCTTGGTGCCGGAAATTTGACACCTGTGCAGTCAGTAAGGGCCCGAAGACCCGGAGTAAGGGCAGAATGCAGCAGTACAATGTGGGCGTCCCATTTGAGAGAATTGTCATCGATGTCGCCGGTTCGTTTCCCGAGTTTGAGAGGGGGAACAAATACATTCTGGTCGCAATGGATTACTTCAGCAAATGGCCTGAGACATATGCGATACCCAACCAAGAGGCCAACACGGTAGCGACGGTGCTAGTAAAACAACTATTCAGCAGGTTTGGCGTCCCGATGGAACTACATTCAGACCAGGGGCGTAACTTCGAATGTATTCCAGAAGGTCTGCACGATGTTGGGGATAAGGAAAACGAGAACAACACCATTGCACCCACAGTCAGACGGAATGGTGGAAAGATTCAACAGGACCTTGGAACAACACCTATCCACGGTCGTCTGCAATAACCAGCGTGATTGGGATAAGCATATTCCCCTATTGCTTTTGGCATATCGCTCTGCTGTACATAATAGTACAGTCCTGAATATAGCCAGGTTCCTATTCGGAAAGGAGCTGCGATTACCCTGCGATTTGGCTTTTGGCTCTCTCGAAGAAGCTTCCCAAGACATCGACGACTATGCTGACCAGCTCCGTCATAACATTCTGGCAATGCACGAATTAACCCGAACGATACGATCTCCAGGCCAATTCAGTTGGGTTCCAAGAGAGGGAAAAAGTCTGGCTGTACAACCCCCAATGGAGCAAGGGTAAATCCCCAAAGCTTACACCCGACTGGGATGGTCCATACGAGGTGGTCAAGAGGCTTAATGACGTCGCCTACCGGATCCGTCGAAACCCCAGGGCAAAGTTGAAGGTGGTCCATTTAGATCGACTCGCTCCCTACCATGGAGAGGATGTTTCTGACCGGGACGATCAGAAAAGGAGTTGGCGGTGTAACGAAATTTCCTTAAGGCGGCCCTGGTTTCATTCCAGTACGACACCAATCGCTTTTAGGACAAAAAAATATTCTCCAAATGGCTCGGCAGCTGTAGAATTAATCATTGATTGTACGAGAGTTTTCGATGCAGGTTTTAAAAGGCGCGACCCATAATCGCGGCAGTTAGTTAGTCCATCGAAGAGCTTATATGTAGAATTGTTGTTGTGATATTTGAATCAGCTGTTGTAAATATTTGATGTAAATAAAAGTTCCAAAAAGTGGTAGTGAATAATTAGTTTTTAAATTTTAATTGAACCCAAGAAATTTATAACATTATGCTCTCTGTTGGTATGTGAGAAGGAGCAATAGCGTAATTGAATCCCTTAGCCAACACGCCAATTGAGGAAGAGTTCACACAACAGCTAGCCAAATACCTAGCCCAACAACTTCCACCGTTTGCAGAGGGGGCAGACTCATACGTGAAAAATTCGATACATTTAATCGAAGTACTCAGAAAAACGGTCTTACAACCAGAGTGTCTTCTTGTACGTTTTGACGTAGTGTCCCTTTTCAATAACATCCCTATCGACGAAGCCTTTGATATAATAATGGAAAAATACAAACCACCTCAACACCTTGTAGACTTAACAAGGCACTGTCTGTTGAACATCTATTTTATTTACGAGAACCAAAGATACAAACAAGTGGAAGGAGCTCCAATGGGATCAGCACTCTCACCAGTAATAGCGAACCTTTTTATGGAGAACTTTGAGGAGTTGGGGCTAACAACATCAACTCTTAAACCCAGTTTATGGTTGCGATATGTGCATGATACATTTGTGATTTGGCCTCATGGGCGGGAACACCTCAACACGTTTTTAGACCACTTTAATGGCATCCATCACAAAATAAAATTTACCATCGATGTTAATGGACAGTTTAAAAACAGCTCTGAGACAAAACGGATTTATAGACCGAAATATACAAGAAGCCCTAAAGTCAAAACCGAGACAAACAGACGAAGAGCATGAGGCACCAATAACCAAGGCTTATTTACCGTAAGTCAAGGGTACCACGGACAGTATTGCAAGAATTCTACGGATACACAACATCGATACTATTTTCAATACAGACAGAAAAATAAGCACGGTATTGAGGACTCCGAAGACGAGAATCCCTTTAGAACAACAGGGAGTGTACGAAATTCCATGTGCAGACTGCCATAAAACCTATGTGGGGCAAACTGACAGAAGAATTCAAGCTAGATGTGATGAATACCAGAACGCCATAAGAAAGCAGGAAAAAACATCATCCATTGCGGAACACGCCACCATGACGTCACACCGAATAGACTGAGAACACCAGAGTACTGTCAAATATAGAACACCCGAAATCAAGACTCGTAAGAAAGGCAATTGAAATAGCGAGAGACATCACAGTCTAAACGCACGCAATGAAATCCAGAACTTATATAATTGTTGGAAAATTTTATTAAACACTGTACCGGCCCAGACCGGCCTACAACAACTCAACCGGAAATAACCAATCGGCAAGCGGTAGGCGTGGCCACTGAGCGCCAAGGGCCAATCACACGCAGCCGTTCACGGTGCCAACCGATAGGTGCCGAGCCGCGACTATATAACAGCGCACGTGCTCCTGAAAATCTTAGTATTCGAGTCACTAGAAGCGAAAGCAGAAGGTTACGAGAATTATGCGAACCGACCTGAAGAGGGCAGATGTGACTCTGCTGAAAAGTCGTCATTTTACCATCGATCCCGGCAGGGATCAGTTATCAACTACGCGGTTGAATTCCCGGAAACCATCGAACACATTTAGTGCCCGCGAAAACTTAAAAACAAATATACATATATATTTATACATGAAGAAATATTTATCGAGGAATACATCCGTTCGTTATATTGATTCAACTTTGAATCATGCAGACGTTTCGCCAAGGTCTCACTTGGCATGAATCAATATAACGAACGGATGTATTCCCGGATATATTTTTCTTCACATTGTTCCATCCGTGAGAGCCTACGACTAGATATATATATATATATATATATATATATATATATATATATATATATATATATACATATATATGTTATATAAGTTATTCCATCGACTTATATGAAACAACCTAGCAACAGTTCTCAAGCTGAGTCAGCATAACACGTGTCATCTCCAGTTACCCGCAGACGAACATCCGTGAGAACTGCAAGCGCTGCGACACCTTAGTCAGCGTTCTTAGTTTATAAATTATACTTTTTCATTGTAACATCATTCATTGTTACTTACAGATTTGTCTAGTTTAGTTTAACACTCATTTTGTCTTTTTATTGTTATAAAGTATTATATTGTTATTTTCAAGTTTTATATTAAAAGTTAATAATTGTGCAACTATAAATAAAATCTTTTTTTAAAAAGAGAAATTTTGAAAGTGTGATATAACATATATATATATATATATATATATATATATATATATATATATTTGTTTTTAAGTTTTCGAGGGCACTAAATATGTTAGGTGGTTTCCGGGAATTCATCCGCGTACTTGATAACTGATCCCTGCCTGGATCCATGGTTAAATGACGACGTTTCGGGAGAATCCCATCTGCCCTCTTCAGGTCGTTTTGCATTTGCATAGCTTGCCTTCTGCTTACGCTTCTAATTACTAGATTACGGCAGTATTCCTGATTCGACTATCGTTAGAATTATTTAGGTAAATAAATGTTTATGAACTATTGATTCAAAGATGTAAGCTTTCCATAACTATGTATTAAAATGAATATTTATTTTTGGCAATTTATTTTATGCATCGAGTAGAAAAAGGCAGGATACAAAGTTGATTACATATGATATAGAAATAATTCTATACAAAGTATATTCAACAAAACATTTCTTATATGTAGTTCTTTTATCTGTTAGGTTATTCGAAAAATAATTATTACTCATGAAATTAAAATTATTTATGTTAGACAAATCAAGAGCCATGTACTTACAAACAAATGGATTCTTCACAGTAAATGTTCAAAATTCAACATTCTTGCTATTTACATCTGTTTTCCCCACAATTTAATAACATGTCAACTCTTTCCCTAATTGTATAATCTGCCACTATTTGTCACAATGAAATGAAACGAAAATCAAATCACATAATCTACATCAAATATCACGCATATCACTTTCACTTACTTATTAATTTCCTCACAAAAACAGATACTGCAAAAGAAATCGTAACAGTCAGCTGTCGTTAAAGTAAAAAAGTAGGAAAACATGTTCATGTTCATGTACGTAGGACAAATTATAATGGAATATTTTTAGTTTTAATAATAAGTAGTAGTAGTACATATGTAGCTTTGCAAGTATTTCAAAGGCGGAAATAGTCTATTATTCTAACTTCTTTATTTTGTTGACAAAACTATAATTTATTTCTCAAAATGTTATAAAGCTTTTTGATTTGTTTTTACCTGAAGTATTCATCCTCAAAATCTCTGCACACAAACCGTTTACACCCGGATTATGGATTTGTAACCAATATTCGCATTAGCGACTATTCGCCTGTTTTTTAGTATTCATATTTGGATTCACGGTAATATTTGCTAATTAGTTTGACAATGAAAATCGAAAATAGTTAAAACCTCACAATGCAATTGCAAAGAATTGATTATTTCAGGTTTATTATGTGGAATTTATTTAAAAAATGTCTTGCTGTAACTCATTAGGTACATTGCACCCTCTATAAATTAGTGCTTACTTGCCCATTCAAGGTTAAGTTTTACAGGTAGGTATTTACTGTTACTTGGAATGCAAAATAACAATTGTATGATGATATAAGCTTCTTGACAACTTTTATGAAAAATATACTAGTTCTGTTATTTGTAAGTCAACTATTTACATTTCTTCTGGGATCCGCAAATTTCTAAAAAATTAGCTACAATTCCATGTCTAGAGATTTATCGCAAAGTGAATTAGCCATATGAATAATAAATATTGAAATATTTATATGAAGCATGACGGCAAATTTTCATCTATACTAATATAATAAAAAAAAAAACCGAAAATAATACAGATATGAGAACTATGATATTGATTCTTTGAATTAATAGAGAATTGACTTGAGATTTTGGGAAATTTCTATAACTGAATAGGGTGGTGGGTTTTAGGAAGAGTTGGTATATATGCTTTTCTCCTGAAATGTCTAGAAGTGAATTTAATCACATATTATAAATCACGTACCCGATAAGTGTCAAGAACAGTATTTATTCATTGGATGAGAATTGATTCTTTTCTTTAAATTGAATGTAGGCGTTATTCGTCATTTTCCCAATATTGAATTTATGGAAGAGATGGGGACTGAAAAATAGTTATACAGTGTCTTTAACACAATGTTAGAAAAAGTTGAATATAAAGGGTGGTTAAAATATAGGGTGGAAAGAAATTATAATTTACAAGGTGGCTCAAAAAATGTCAGAAATAATTGTTATAGAGTGTGGAGTAGAGTTATACTTAGGTGACTAAAATAATGTAGTATATTGGGAATTGGTGGATTTATACTTATATAGGGTGGTTCAACAAAGGAAAACTAGTTATGCAGGATAGCCCGTATGTTTCATAAGCTATTTTTTGTTGCAAAGTGTTATACATCCAATATGTGGGTGACACCGCAGGTAACGGCTAGTTATAATATGAAAGCTTTCGAATATATTTAATTTCTTTCTCATTCGTTCTTTTCTGAACGATTACACAAAATAATAGTCATAAAAATCTTAATCTGGTTTAGTATAAGCAACTTACATTGTCCAGGTTGGAAACGAAAAAGTTCTCTCATCACAGGCAATCAAAATTAAATAAGGCGTTAAATGAGCAATACATACATGTTGATAAAAAATTTAAAAAATATATACAAACGGGAATCATACATATTCAATAAAATTATTAAAGTAAAACAGAACCAAACATTTTAAAAAGAAGAGAATCATATGTCATGTGCTCACATTTTCTTCTCTAGTACTTACACTTGCCTCAAAAAATTGAATAGTCTCATATATTGAGATTGAATGCTGCAAATCAGAGACTCAAGTTAATGAACCCTAACATTTTTATATCGTAAGTCATAGGGTGTGTATTGCGATGATGTTGAGATGACAATATGCAACTATAACTCGACTCTCTGATTTGATGAGTTCCATGTCAACTTACATGAACCTATTTAATTTTTTGCGCTATGTGTATGTACTAGAGAAGAAAATGTGAGCTTATGACAAATGGTTTTCTTCCTTTTTGAAATGTTGTGTTCTGTTTTACTTTAATAATTTTGAAGAGAGATGTTAGACCGACAGCTAGGATTTTCGAGAGGAATGACACCGAGAAGAGAGTATTTAATAATTTTATTGATAATGTGTTTTTACGTTTGTAATATTTATTTTATTAACTTGTATGTAATGCTAATTTAACGCATTATATAATTTGCATTTATGTGATGGGAGACCTTTTTTCGTTTTTGACCTCGACGTTGTAAGTAGCTTACATTAACTAGAATAAGTATTATATCATTATAATTCTGTGTAATCTTTCAGAAAAGAGAGATTGAAGAAGAAATTAAATATATTTCGAAAGCTTTCATACTATGACGAAAAAGTACACTTTATTTAGTGCTCGATGAGTTTGGCTGCTTCCCATTACTGACTTTGGAATTTCCGGTATATATATATATATATATATATATAATATATATTATATATATCTATTGTTATAAAGTTTACTTACGCCGCCCCTGGAAAAAATAGCCAACCTTCTGAAGGCATCATTCAGACTAAAACATTGTAAACATTAACATTGTACATTTTAATTATTATTAGTTTGTTTTATATTTAGCGTGTGAATTGTATCGAAAGATCAGTTGTTGTACATTAATAGTGGATTTATTTGTGAGTAAATAAAATTCTAGAAGGCGAAAGTGTATATCAGTTTTAATTTAATTTTGACACGAAATTTATTGCAATGTATATACATACTTCTCAATAACAAGTTGTATAGTGTGAGCAAATAAGACTGACCACAATTAATATCTCAGGAACGGCTCGGAGTACAGCTTTGGGGAAAAATATTGTAGACTAAAGTGGCCACGAGAAAAAAACATGGAAATTATTTAGAGTGCTGTCCGATGATCGCTAGAGAGCGTAACTGAACACCAATAGTGCAAATCGCTAATTTTCTACAAAATTTACCTAATTAAAGTATTCCAAAAACTATAAAACCGTAATTTTAGAAATATTGCTCATACTATTTTTTAAAAGTATTTGGTTCTATTTTGTCAAGTAAACGGTAGGGGTGAGTGGGAAACTTGTTGAAAACAAACACTCGTCAAACCAGAATTAGTTTGACCTAACCGATTTTTACGAACTTGAGCTTCTTGGAATTGGCTTTTCTCCACTAATCTATCGACTATATATTATAACAATTCTAATGAATAACCGAAACACGCTAGAGGGCGCTATCAATTTTTTTAGAAATCATGTTTTTTCTCATAAATATTAAATACAAACATGTAGTTTGGACAACGAAATCAGAAAGAAATCGTGTGAAAACCGTATATCGATATCATTTTTCAATCTGAAGATATGTGACAAAATGTGTGGGTGGTGGGAATTTTTATTTATATTTCGACTACTCCGGTTTCCCCCAATATAATTGAATAAGGTTGGTTACGATGTTACGTTAGGAATTACTTTTTATGACCTATAGATAGTGCCTAACATTTTTCCAAGATCATTCATCCTGCCACCGCTAGATGGCGTTTAGGAAATTTCAAAATATAAAATAGAATGTTCGTTTATCTTCTTCCATATGATAATGAGAACAAATTACCACTAAATCAGGTACGGCTGATTAATAATATAGTTTTCCAATCCCGTTTCCCCCCAAAGTAGTTAAAAATTGTTGTGTTTTAGAGTTTTTCCTTGTTATCTTAACCAGTACGTGGTGATAAGTTAATTTAAGTTAGAAATTAAATGTAAAATTATATTTATATTACCTCCCCTTAGTAATTAATAAAAACAATGACTATAAACGTATTGAAAAGATTATAATTTTAACAAACACGCAAACTAAAAACCATATGCAAAAAATATTGGTTAGTTAAAACTGTCGTAATTTTGTATGTATAACCTTAATAGACAGAACCAGGTAACATCGAAAGCCTCAACATTACACAATGATACTTTCTCATTTAAATTGACAGGTAAATCTTTACGAACACAATGTACTAGTACGCGTTGACTTAATAAGCCCAAAATATATTTATGCCTTATGGACTACGCCATGTAACTTATTTCATTTTTTGACAACCCTGTATAACTATAGATAATTCCACTCCAACCTATGTACCAACAATCCTGTACATACGACTGCCCACGGACAAGCATAAATTTGTTAAGCTGATTAATAATATAGTTTTCCAACCCCGTTTCCACCCAAAGTAATTAAAGATAGTTGTGTTTTAGAGTTTTTCCTTGTTATCTTAACCAGTACGTGGTGATAAGTTAATTTAAGTTAGAAATTAAATGTAAAATTATATTGTATTACCTCCTCTTAGTATTAATAAAAACAAACGTATTGAAAATAATATAATTTTAACAAACACGCAGACTAAACATATGCAAAAAATATTGGTTAGTTAAAACTGTCGACCACCATTTTCGATATAAGACTACAACCTCTGACGAATAAACAGAACGGAATATTTCTGCTGCTGAGAAAGTTAGAGTAAGAAGTCTTATTTTCTCTACAAGGTCATCCCTTATTGTGGGTGTGTTTGCAAAAACTAAATCCTTTATTCGCTTCCATATATCGGAATGTAGGCAAGACAAGTGTGGGGATCTGGGTGGCCAATGAAATATATTTCCACGTCCAATCCACCGGTCTGGATATGTTTGATGTAAAAAATTCCAGACGTCTGCAGAATTGTGTGCCTGACACCCATCATGTTGTAAAAACATTTTTCAACAAATTTCTAGAGATAGATCTTCTAAGCGAATTGGCAATTCATTAATTAAGAAATCTAGATATCGCTCTCTAGTAAGAATCTCATTTAAAAAAGGCACAATAGTTTATGCACCCAGAATTCCGTGTAAGTGACTGTTATCGAAATCTCGAGCAGTCAAATTTTGGTGTAGAATCACAATCAATAATTATTGAAAAAAAATCTCTAGCATATTATGCAGAACTGACTCAAAATTTACACGAGATAAATCTTTGTTTTTTCGGTATAACACAGATATTTTAGTTATAATGAATCAAGTTAATTGTGACCTGTGTACTGTTAAAATATTACTGTGGTTCGATAGATTCCTAACTCTCTAGCTAATCTTGTTTTGCTTATTAATGGTTTAAATTTACATCTACTTTGTAGCATGTTAAACGTTTCTGTGGTACGCAAAAGATGGGTCAGACGAATTAAACTTTTTTAAATGATGATGTCTTCTGGGTAGGGTAATTTTTCATACATTTTAAAGAAATTTCCAACTTGTTAAATATTTCTTTATTTGCTATAGAACATTTGGTATGAAAATTTATCGAAAAGCGTTGTTCACTAGCAGGCTTAATTAAGTCTCATATTGAATAAGGATGAATAGAAATTAGTTTTTTTTATTGTGCAATTTTTTATTTAAATTTTGTTATCGCCACCTAGCGCTGACGGCAAAAGTAATACTGGAAACATATTAACTAACTTAGGCCATAATAAAACATTCTTAAAAAATATATAACCGACTTCTACCTATAACTAAAAAGCTAAAAATAATTATAACAAAATACAACTCTAGCAAATAAATAACACATTCATTGTTGTTAGGTACCTACCCAGGAAGTAAAAACTGTAAACATTAAAAGGTGCTCATTCTGTACAAATTAATTACCTACCAATCTAGTATATTTTTGAAGTCGGTGCCAAGCAACAATCAAGTTTGATGAATTAGTAGATAAGTACGCAATGAAGGATTTTAGATTTGCTTGGCACCGGCTTCAAAATATACTAGATTGGTAGGTAATTAATTTGTACAGAATGAGCACCTTTTAATGCTTATATTTTTTACTTCCTGGGTAGGTTCCTAACAACATTGAATGTGTTATTATTTGCTAGAGCTGTATTTTGTTATAAATATTTTTAGCTTTTTAGTTATAGGTAGAAGTCGGTTATATATTTTTTTAAAATGTTTTATTAAATTGTGAACTGATGATAATAAATACGAATGCTGCTTATGTTTGTCTCTTATTGCATCTACTAAGGAATTTTCTTGATACGCTGTGAAATATGTCAACACTATAACTCAAATCTGTTCGTTATCTACGACAGGTTTCCTTTTTCTTTCTTTTTTTCACAAAATGCCTGTGTTTTGCAACTGTGAATGAGCTGGGTCAGTATATCATGACTGGGTGTTGCTCTATGCGGGTTTTGCAAACGGAAGGTTACCCAGGCTCTTTTAATAACTGTATTACAAATAACCTCACGGAATTTGTAGTTTTTTCAAGTTAATACAAAAATCATTTAGACTTAGTTGTGTAAGCAGAACCCCCCCTATTTTTTAGCGTAGGATCCACTGGCGTTGAGAAAAAAGGGCTAGCGAAGTAGAAAAAAAAATGAGATACGTGATTTTCAAGATAGCCGAATTCGGCGCCAATTTCTTAGCATATAAGTATAATTTTTTGAACAGTTGAATTATATAGGACACTTCAAGTTTTATTTAGGCAAATTCTGAATATTTTTGACCCGGCCCTCTTTGTTTCCAAAAAAATATTTTTTCTGTAAATGGTTCCCAAAATTTAAATTAGGTACTCTCAACTGGAGCCCTCAGACAAATGATGTTTTCAATAAAGTCGTATTAAAATTCATTGTAACTTTTAAAAATGTTATAAAAACAGTGTTTGTTCTGTTAAAAAAACACTACTTCCGGTAGATGCATTAAAATCTTTTTGATGTCTAAAAACTTGTACCATTTGGTAAATTTCACTTTACATGCGAAAACAATGCAAATTTGTAAAAAAATAACTTATTTATAAACGTAACACTATTTTACTATACAATAAAAGCTTTTAAAAAATATATAACCGACTTCTACCTATAATTAAACAGCTAAAAATAATTATAACAAAATACAACTCTAGCAAATAAATAACACATTCAATGTTGTTAGGTACCTACCCAGGAAGTAAAAAAGGTAAACATTTAAAGGTGCTCATTCTGTACAAATTAATTACCTACCAATCTAGTATATTTTGAAGCCGGTGCCAAGCAAATATTTTTTAAAAATGTTTTATATTCAATTTTTTAGTATTTTTGAACTCAAGTATTTTTCATTCTTTATTTTTTATTTTGTATGTATAACCTTAATAGATAGAACCAGGTAACATTGAAAGCCTCAACATTACACAATGATACTTTCTCATTTAAATTGACAGGTAAATCTTTACGAACAAAATGTACTAGTACGCGTTGACTTAATAAGCCCAAAATATATTTATGCCTTATGGACTACGCCATGTAACCTTTTGTCAACTTTTTTTGACAACTCTGTATTACTATATATAATTCCACTCCAACCTACGTACCAACCATCCTGTACATACGACTGCCCACGGACAATCATATTTTTGTTAGCTACCTTCTATAAGACGGAGTAGAATCCATCCCATATTTACGGAGTCAAATCCGTCCTATATTTCAACCATAGTATATAACTCCTTGTGTGGCTAGCCCATAAATTAGTTCATTTTTTACATTTTACATTATCGTCCTGTGTAACATTAATTTCTCTCCACACTTTATGCAACTTCTTATGGGCTATAAAAGAAATAATTTTTTAATCACACTGTATAAATATAATTCAACTGCAGCATATATTTCAACCATCCTGTATATAAGGCTGCCTACGGACCACTATCATTCTAGCCCGTCCTATATTTCAATCTTCATATAAAACAACTCCTTCTATCACTTTACTTTGTGATTTTGTTTTGGTATAAACGTACCAAATAGCAGTTTAAAGTTTGACATGTGTTGGCACTGAATTTTCTATTAGGCCGGGAGAATGTGAGAACCAAAAGTACCGTCTTCGCAAAATGGAAAAATTTGCATTTAACTAGGTATTTGCCTGGTATACAAACAAAACGAGCTTGGTACTCATTGATTTAAGGAGCCTAAAATACTATGCTTTACTACCTATATGCTTGAGATGTACATAGAAAATTTTTAAATTCGCAATTAAAACTTCCAGTGCCTAAAATTACGTTGGAATTAAAATATTTATGAGGAAATGTCCTTTATGTCATTTCGATGAAATTTTTGATAAGAATTTTGGAGTTTTCGGCGATTTTCTGCAAAACTGCAAAGTTGCACGTCGCAGAAAAGTATATGAAATCACCTTAGGATCTTCCTTAATAGATTAAACGTTAAAAAACTATATACATCTATAAGGAGTTATCGAAAAATCGACTAAAATATAGGGATATTTCTCGATTTCCATGCACGCATGTGTTCATTCACAAATTTTATCACTTTACCAATAGAATTCTTTTCCATAATTTGAAGTTTATTCATTCAAAACGGTGCACCACAAGGAGAAGAAATCAGGTAACATACATACAAAAAAAAGCGAAAAAAAATATACGCAACGAATTGATAACCTCCCCCTTTTTGGAAGTCGGTTTAAAAGTAAATCCTAACGCATCCAACCTTATTCAATTATATTGGGGGAAACCGAAGTAGTTCAAATATAAATAAAAATTCCCATTATCGACACATTTTGTTATATATCTTGAGACTGAAAAATGAGATCTATATACGGTTTTCACTGGATTGTTGATAATTTATTCTTCTTTCTGATTCCGTTGTCCAAACTACATGTTTGTATTTAATTTTTTTTAGAAAAAACTTGATTTCTAAATTGGATAACGCCCTCTAGCGTTGTTCGGTAATTCATTGGAATTTTATAATATATAGTTGATAGAATAGTGGGGAAAGTCAATTTCAAAAAGCTCAAGTTATAAAAATCGGGTAAGCAAAACCAGAATGATGAGCGTTTGTTTTCAACAAGTTTCCCACTCACCCTAACGTTTACTTGACAAGATATAACCAAATACTTTTAATAAAAAGTATGCGGAATGTTTCTAAAATTACAATTGTCTAGTTTTTGGAATACTTTAATTAGGTAAATTTTGTAGAAATTGACCGATTTTCACTTTAGGTTGCCACTTTAGTCTAGAATATTTTCCCCAAAGCTGTACTACGAGCCATTCCTGAGATATGGATTGCGGCTATTTTATTTGCCCACTCTGTATACAGGCTGTACATAGTTTGAGTGCATATATTTTAGGTGGAGATAGTATAAACCAAATAATACAATAAACTCTCATAACACTATGATGCTTTAATAAGCGAGAAAATTCCAAATACATGTCAAGTAAATTATTATCAATCCGGCAACGTCGCGATAACATTAGATTCACTTTTAGTGCGAATAATAAAGAAATGCGGACCACAAAAATATGAAAACCTGTGATTTTTTGTGTATTGAATAATTATATGTTTCGAGTGATTTGTTTAGGTAAATTAAAGGTTATAAAATATTATTTCAAAAATGTACCTACGCTTTTAACAAATTTGTATTAAAATGAATAATTATATTGGCTATTGTTTTATGCATCAAGTTGAAGACGGAAAGATACAAAGTTGTTTACATATGATACAGAAATAATTCGATACAAAGCATATTAAACAAAACATTTTTATATGTACGGTTGTCCAAGATTTCCCAGAATAAGTAAATGATTTACTTCAAGATGGATCCTATTCTCCCATTCATCGGGATCCCACACCCAAAATACAATGTGAAATAACTTAATTGATAAGAGAGTCGACCTTTCACAAAGCAACACAAAAACATCTAATTCCACGGAGTTCCAAGAAATTCCCCGAATTTTAACCGAGACAAAGGTTTTGAACTTTCGCCCATCTGGCAAACCCGCATCAAAATTTCCACAAAATAAATCACTTACATTACCCACTAATAATATTCCAGGAACGTATACAAAAAATTTCATCACAATCATAAAATAATCACATTAAGTGTCTCCTACCCTTCTTTTACCTGAAAATTTCGGGGGACCTATTATTATTTCTTATTTAGAAATTGTGCGTCAGTGTGACAAGTTGAATAAAAAGTGAAGTTTCGAAGTGTGTTTGTGAGAAAAAGATGACATGAATGGAGTCGCCGCAAGGTAAGTAACATTTGTTTTGTTTTTTCTCTCATCCTTGAAAAGCTCCTTATAGGTGGGGCGAAACGTCGGAGAACTTTGTTATATGCCGGTTTAGGTATATAAATAAATTAATTCGAAATAATGACGCGGTCCAAATCCGGAAAAAAACTGAATCAGGTAATAATTTTCTTTGTTAATACAGTTATTAAAGGTGTATAAGCTATTAAGTATTTACATATTTAGCTTTACAAGCATTTTGAAGCCAGAAATAGTCTATTATTCACTGTAATAAAGGAACCTAACTTCTAACTTTTTTATTTATTTATTTTTTTTGGTAAAACTATAGGATATTTCTGAAAATGTTATAAAGCTTTTATATTTGTTTTGAGCCGAAGTAATGATCCTCAGAATCTTTGCACTAAAACAGTTTGCACCCTATATATACATATATACGTAACTTGTGTATTAAGTGACACCCATAATGATGAGCACCCTTTGTATACATATCTAAATTATATATAATATTTTTAAAATTGGCATAGATATATTGGTTGTAATGGGGCACCCATTTGTATATAATATGTGGTAATTGTGGAAATATGGCACCCTCAACGTTGCCAGGTTTCACTAGAACTGGACGGTTCAAGGAAATAAATTGAACGTAAAACTATAGTTTTCATTAAAGAAATAAAAATTTTTTTTATCAGAATGATCAGAATTGGCAATGGATTATATATGCGGTATCACTCTCTACAATAGTAAATATTTATTCCAGGATAGATGTGGATAATATTGAAGAATAAATGAAAAGACGAGCAAAATTGTGTCAAATGATTTATGATTATTTTACTTTGAGATTGTGATAAAACAAAATAATAGCTGTTTATCCTTAGATTGAAATCAACATACATATTAGGCATCTGTTGCTACATATAACTATGCTTCTAGTTCTACAATTTTCAACAACATTAAATGGTAAACATTATATGGAATATAATTATGAACATTAATTATATTGATATTAGAAAGAAATAAAATATTTAGTTCTTTCGACTACAAAACATTATAGATTTTTTTTATTTATCTGTTTTATGTTAAAAATAAAGGATTTAAACAGTAAGTTACATATGTTCACATTCTTGTTCTTATATTTCAAATTCGTGGTTTTCACAGTTACACAACGTGCTATCGTAAATAGGTAATAACAAAAGTAACTGTAATTAGGAGTACCTAATGTAGGAATAATTTTACGAAAACTATAACAAAAACCGTTTCACTCTTATAAAATGTTGAAAACTTGGTATAATTTTATAAATTGGTTAACATATTATGTTATTCAATTTATTTAAAAACACCTGTATGCATATAATAAAATTCAAGCAGCGATTCGCGCGCTATACAAACTCTACAAATAAAATTCATTGTTACATTTAAATCGGTAGACAAATAAATTAATATATTGATTTTATACTGCACCTTGCCAGCCCTAGATCATAAAAGATTAATATATAGGTGTATCAATTGTTAACTCTATTAGTTGTTTTATGCTCTACTTTCATTGTACACAAATGTTTTAATTTTTAACCAGTGAACACCTAAAAATTCTGCTTTAAATTTATTTAGAAAGTTTTCACAATCTTGCTTGCGCAATGCTTTTTTATTTTCTAATGAGTTTCAAAATATTTTCTTATAGTATGTTTTTGTTTTGAAGTCAATTTTATCCTCGAATCTGTAAAAAAAGCTCTACTGATCAAAATATTCTGAAATAATAATTAACTAAAATTATCTGTTTGGACAGAATAATTAAAAAAATAGAAATGTAAAATTGGTGATACTCACTAATCCTTCTGACTTTATTTTCGTATTACTTTGGGTTATATCTAATTCGGAATCAACACTTTTATTCGGAGTTGACTTATTTCATTAATATCTATAAAAAGCAATAAGTAACTATTAACTAAGATACTTCACAAAATAGGTGAAATTACCGGAGCTATTTCCTATCACCATTTCATTTTGTAAACCATCTGAGTTTTCTACTGGGACATCTAAATCGACAGTTCCATGTCTATGTCGATTTCGTCTAAAGATTTGTTACGAAATAGAGCTGCATTCCCTTTTTCCATCATTTGTAAATTTTACGAACTTTAGCAATTGGTAGATATCTTGTGGTAATCTATAAATTTCATATTATTAAAATATAATTTGTGATTACTGTCCGATACGAGCTTACTTATAAAAGTTTTCATGTGTTCTGGTGGTATGTCCCATGAATTTTGCTAGTTGATCAATTTCATTTGTCTTCAAGTTTAGAACCTGTGTCACTGTCGCAATGTGTTTTCTTAACCGACAAGATGTTAGCAAGAGGGGTTGTTTTGCTACAGAGATTTTTGCATATTTGGAAATAACTGCGCAACCGTTAATCCATCTCATAGAATGCGGACAGGTGAAAAAATAGTTATTGCCGTCAGGAACCAAGTCCTTAAGGTACTAATCATAGAAAAGTACCGTTGAATAGTTTGATATCGAATCGCACACTCGAAGCAGTGAGTTGTCTTGATTATCGCATTGTCTAGTTTTTTGTGCTAATTCTTAACCAAGAAATATGTCTGGCCGTGGAAAAGGTGGTAAAGTTAAAGGAAAGGCAAATCGCGAACCAGCCGTGCCGGTTACAGTTTCGGTAGGCCGTATTCATCTTTTATTAAGGAAAGGAAATTATGCCGAACGCGTCGGCGCCGGTGCACCAGTATATTTAGCAGCAGTTATGGAGTATTTGGCTGCTGAAGTTTTGGAGTTGGCGGTAATGCTGCAGTGATAACAAGAAGACCCGTATATTCCGAGACATTTACAACTCCGCCATCAGAAACGAGCTAACAATTGCACAGGGTGGTGTCTTACCCAACATTCAGGCTGTGCTGTTACCAAAGAAACCGAAAAGAAACCCTAAATGTATTAATATGCCAAATGTTATATTTTCATTGTCATATTTCGCCATTAGTTTGGTTGCTTCTTGTCGAAGTTTTCTGGTTTTAAGTCTGATAAAATGTCGCTAATAACAACCAAAGTGCCTTATTTGTATAAGAAATTTAGCACATTCTCGTAATTTATTAGATATATGATATAAAACTTATATAATTTTATTTTTTTTTGTAAATCTTCGCCAAAAGACACTATTAAAAAAATCATTTAGTGCTACTACCCCCATTTCTTAGTAACGCAACAGTTTCTTTCTCTCCGCACTTTGAGGCTTCACAGAAAGATTTCTTTAACCTGAAGTTCACTACCATGGTTTCGTTCAAGATGCATTGAGAAATGTTTTGGACACGATGTCTGATTCACAGAATTTACATGTCGTTTTTTTGTAAACCATAACTGGTGAATCTGCATATTTCTGAAAAAACGAATCGTTAAATACAATTTAAGATCTTTTGTTTTATTTACTCATGTCCCAAAAATGTATAGAATGTTTTCCAAAGCAACTAAATTAATAAGTAGATTAAACTTAGTCAGTGTATTGAACCTAATAGATGTCGGTGACATCTACCGTCATTGGGTAATTGTAAGTATATGAAGGCATACTATGCTATAACATATACCATACTCTTGACAGATGGTTCGAGTGTTTTATATAAAAACAGATAAGTAAATATATATACAGATATATATTATATAATATCCACATATTTAGAACTATATCATATCACTCATGACTAGGTATTTGAGATGCTGAATCAAGCAAAGGTTGTAAAAAAAAACATATTAAAATTTAGACGGAAACAACCACATATGTGATAGCGTTTGGTTAAGGGGTGCTTCTTAACTCAGATGGTGTCGATAGTCAAGAGCAGTTCATTGATACTGTTACGATTCTAGCCCAGCCGTGGATTCTCGGATCCGGAAAGAAATGATTGCGTCACCAGAAAAGAAACTTCTTGCAATAACAAAGGCTGTAGACCATTTCCAAAATACCTCTTATTGGACGTCATTTCTTAATCCGAACAGATCATGCCGCACTCAAGTGGCTGCTGGACATGAAGACACCGGAAGACAAAAGAGGTGACCAGGTGGTGGAGAAGATTACAGCACATAAGATTTCGAAGGGGAACACACGTGCCGGCCAGTTTGCACCAATAATGCCGATGACCCTCATCCCAATGGAGC
>CM067219.1:86164088-86263855 GCA_034190945.1 Octodonta nipae | reverse complement strand
TATTTCTGTAAAAAAGATATCAGTATATTTCATTACTCGATTGTCTCTATTATTTTTATATCCATCATTTAAAACTTACAGGTGATAGATATCTAGTTATTATAAATTATACTCCATTGCATCTTGCAGAAGCACGATAATATAGTGATCTCATCATGATTATGCATATCGTAAGTCATTGACCATAAAAATATTTCTCAAGCTACTAAGCATGACATAGTATTTCATTTTAATGTCGAACTTCCGATTTTGTCAAGTGGAATCATAATAGATTAATTGTTTTGTTATTTGATAAAATTAATGTTTTATCAGCTCATTGGATAAATCCTTGTATTTTCTGGTAGACTTTTGGAGAAATATATCATGATGCATTACCATATTATATACAAAAAAGTATTTATACCTAAAGAACTTTTGATCTTGAGTATCTTTATATTTTAATTGCCAATATCACTATAAACTGTACTTACCATTTGCTCAATTGTTTTTTAGACAATTGAAAAACTATACTCGGATCAATAACTGAATGTACTGGTACTTTTAATTTTTTAGGCTAGCCTGCAATGTATAATTAAACAATAACAAATCTTCATTCGCTTACAGATTTAACTTACTGCAGTCGAAATTATTTTTTAAGCAGCCGAACAGATTGCAATCAAGACCGATCTTCAGCCGACGAATCGGATCTTGAAATTGATTTTGGGTTTCTAGATTATTCTGTGTACATTGTGCTTTGTAGAGAGGAGGCATAATTTTAAGCTGACGGTAAGAATGTTGCAGCATATTTTTTTATTTGACCAGATCGTCGACATATTCACAGATTATACTTAAGCAGTAGGGCAGGGAAAAGTCACTATTTTGCTGGAAGGATTGTAATATAGTCATGAGAATTAGTAATTGATTTTCTTCTTTGAACGAATGCGGACATGATTCGTGAATTTATTAAAATTCGGTTGTTATATGTGAAAAATAAGCTAATAACAGATAATATCATTGCTACAATTAGGCGCTTCTTACATTGTATTGCGTATTCGTAAACACAATAAGTCGGGAAATATTAGGATTCAGCGACTTACAAATTATTAAAATGTGATGTTTAGCCGGTAGCTCAATATACAAAGTGTTAGTAAACTAAGTACCGACGGTCACTAAATAGAGAAACATAGAGGGTGTAAGTGTACAGACTGTAAGTTTTCAAGGTATGTAGGGTGGTAGTAAACAGAATGTATATACACAAGGTGAACTCTATGCAGCAGTATAGGGGACGTAAATGGGAAATTTTAAAGATCTTTGGAACAATTTAGGAAAACAGATTTAGGCCAAGTCTTTTGGTTTTGTAAGCAGTGAGCATGCATATCATTAGAGTCAGCAGTATTTAGGCGGGAGTCCAATATACGGGGTATTATTGAACTGAGTTTAGGTTTATTAGTGTTAGTAACAGTGTAGCAGATACAGGGTGTGTGTATCCAGGGGTAAACGTATACATGGTGAAGTGAATGCAGTAGTGTCTATAAGGTGCAAATATACAGTAAATAGGTCTAAGTATTGAGGGTTAAACCAAATAGCGTGTAACTATACAAGTAGTTTAAGTTGTGTAAATGTACTGATTGTAAGTATACAGGTCTACGTGGTATACGAACATAGAATGTCACAAGTTGCAAGTATGCAAGTGCAAGTGGTAGAACTTAAATATCTAAATTATATCATACAAGGTAAGTTATTTGTATATTGTTTATATAGTGAAAGTATCTAGGGTGTTTGTATGCAGTGTAATGTAAGTGCGCTGAATTAAGTGCAACCAATAAAAGGGGAGTTCCCTATATCCTGTGCTTATATATTGCTTAGCATGTTATTTGATCAGGCACTTTGTTGTTTGCAGGTTTTATAGTATCTGATAAATCTTTGACTTGTAGATGCACAATCATGTTGCCATGGAAAGTTCTGACTGCTCCCGCGAAAGACCCTGCATAAGGATATTAACTAATACTGTCATCTTGACAGAAAATGGTAACTGATAGT
The DNA here is from genome assembly GCA_034190945.1 of Octodonta nipae. Classification (NCBI taxonomy): domain Eukaryota; kingdom Metazoa; phylum Arthropoda; class Insecta; order Coleoptera; family Chrysomelidae; genus Octodonta; species Octodonta nipae. The sequence goes on along the minus strand of CM067219.1, from coordinate 86,261,836 downwards.
TAGAGAAAATTTCTGGAAAACTCAAGAACGACATGTAAAGAAATGTTCCAAGACAGAAAAGTATGAGTTCAGTTCCGTTCAATATTGAGTTCAGTTCAGGCTAAAATCTAGTTATATTGCGATGTTAACATTTACTGTCGTCGTTGAATGAAGTTTTTATTACATTGGTGACGAATGTTATTTAAAACCAGAGTAATCCTTAACAATATTTCCGTGTATCTATCTTTGTAAAGAATTTATTTGCTATTTTCTACAGCAAAACCGATTCCAAACAAAAACATCTAAGCACAATTTTTGTTACAGATATCATCCCCATAACATTACAATGCGTGCCCATACAGAGGTTAATTCTTAGTATCTGGTTGCAATTTTATTACTGAAAATACCGTGCAATCCCCTAATTTGCTTTTAGTTATTGCGTCATTAAATTGCAATCAATTTCACTCTATATAGTTTTTCTTTTATATGCTTCTTTGATTTTAGTATTCTACTTTTTGTTATGCGCTAGCCCTTCCAGGATCTTTTGTGGTTATCCTGAAATCATTTATTTTCTCAAGGCAATTTAGCTTTAGGTAGGATCCAATTGGTTGTTGGTTTTTCAATCTTAGCTGTTTTTAAGGTGCCTGGTATTAATATATTTTGCCCTTATGAAAAGACAATTAAAAGCTTTCGAAGTTTTGTTATACTTGAGTAGTGAAATCGCTTTGTATCTACTTCCATGAATATCTTTTGAGGGATTTCTGCGATTTTGAAAATGTCAATTGCAGATATTCAGGGCCGGATTTAAGTTGGTGGGACCCCTAGCACAAAACTAGTGGAGGACTACTTCAGAATTCAAAATTGGTAGTAATTTTTTTTTGTTTTTACGTTTATTATTTCTAATAAAACATGTCATATAAATGGATTTTTACGTAGGTATCTATATAAAATATATCAAAATAAATAAAGTTAAGTCAAATTTTATTGCAGTTCCAAAAACAAAAATTTTAAATGAAAAAATTACGTAGATAATTTTCAAATAAATCGGTTATAGTTTTTTCACGAAAGTGATTTGAAAATTGCGTAGTTTTACTTGAGTAGCACATCCCCTCGCGTCAAAGATGTATTTAACTTTGATTTTGGAAAAAAAGGTGTTTACTAGTGTTTACTCCTCGGAATTTGAAAGTTTGTTTTCGAAGACTATATTGTAGGGGTCCAGGGATACATCAAACGTCAAAATTTAACAACCCAAATTTTGGGTATGCAGGTGTCCGGTTAACGTGAAACGTATCGTGAGATACATTTTAAATAATAGTGGTTTCAGAAAATAAAAGTTTATGGGTTACTAAATTTTTGTATTGCGACTTCCTTAAAATAATTGGTTTTCGCTGATCTGATATTAACAATTATCATAAAAACCACTAATAATAAAAAATAACGATTGTTATCGGAGCAAAGTTAATTACTGCCTAATGAACAAGTTTGGAATAACGTATGACTATCTCGACATTAATCATTTTTGATAAACGTCAAAAATAATAAGTAAATGAAGTGTATAGATAACAGACCTGTTCAGATTTCCTTGCCGATTGAGAATATACAACTTTTCCTTCCTACTGCGGTATCTAAATATAGACGGCCAGGTGATTTGCATCTCTACTCGTTAAGAACTAAACTAAATTTAAATACGTTATGTTGTGGCTAGTTTATATACAGGGTAATTCGAAAACTGGTACCTATTCTCGGTTTTAGGATAGAATGTAGCCGTAAAGTAAGAATTAAATGTGAAGACCTCACACACTTTCTGCATAATTTTATCATCTTATATCATTTGGCTTTTCAAATGCACGTTTCGTACAATAGTAGGTGGTGCTTGTATTTGTACACTTGTTCTTTTGTTGGCATTTTATTTTATCACTAAAACTCAACTAAATGTGGAGTATAGTGTAATTTATATACATTTAATGAACAATTCTTGACACATAAAATAGGTATAGGTATAAAATATCTACGAATATGAAGTCCTGAATTGATAAGGAATTCATAGTAAGGACCACAGATAACCATATTATATTTCAATATGCAAGTGGAAAATTATATTATAAATTCAATATTCGTAGATAAATCGTAAACATTCATTTACACAAAATTGCCTGTAGAGCATAGATCATAAAATTCAAGATAAATAGTTAGATCTGGCAGCCCTGAAAGTAATACTTATGATATTCCTATGCGTCGTTGGTGCGTATTTCATTTGGATTTTGACATTTACTAAAACTGTTTCATAGCCAAGAGGTTAAGGTAAGGTTTCACTTTAATGAGAAAAGCTTTCTTTTTCGATTCATTGTGAAAATTTTCAAAGAATGTAGGTATTATTTAAGATTAATTAACAGCGGGTGCATTGTATTGCTTTGTATTTTCGAATCAAAATAGGAATATTCACGGCTTAATATGTGTTTTATTACAATAATGAAAATATATTGAATCTTACGATATTATGTTGTTTAAGTTTATTAATGTATACTTTTGAATTGTTATTATTTGTAATGTAATAGGGTTGCCCGGTCATTCTAACTTTTGATTTGGTTTCTTGTTTTACGACTTGCAATCGTAACCGTACAATGTGTGAATAAATATGGGAATTTTGTTTTTTTACTCACTTGTATACACTTTAAGACTATTGGAATTTTTCAGTCTCAAATAAATCGTATAATATTTTTGGAAAGATGTGAAAATATTATATATATATATATATTATATATAATATTATATAATATATATATATTAACTCAAATATAAAATTATTAGATATAATATTAATTTGATAATTAATATAACGATTACATTTAAAGATTCCTCGAAGTTTCCTTGGACTTCCATCGTCTTGAACTGGTTGATGTCACAACGTTTCAAGAGCTGTGTATCTGCTATCAGATGAATGATAGGAAATTGGAGAGATAAAGCGACCGCTGGACACCAGGATTAAGGACCACCGCACAGCTACTCAAAAGGCGGAGGTATGGGAAGTCTGGGCTAGCTAATCACGCATGAACCGAACACCATAATATCAACTCGGACCAGGCCAGAGCAATTTCACAAGGAAGAGCACAGGTACAAAAGAAAATTCATAGAGACAGCATATATAATCTCGAACGAAAATATAATTAGCGAGCCCAGCCACCAAATTAAAAATATTTGGAGAGCTCTCTTCGGCTTCTGCCGCTGATTGGACCAGATAAGACTCAATGACCATGACCGGCGACGCATGACCGGTTAAGGGTATAATATAAATACAACAGATAATCTGAATTTCCTATCATTCACCTGATGAGGATAGCAGATACACAGATATTGAAAGTATCTGAAATCAACCACTTCAAGACGATGGAAGTCCAAGGAAACTTGGAGGAACGAGTTACATTGTCTATTAACTTCAGACTAACAACATTTAAAGACATTGAAATTTACTGTTTCCGGTTCGTGTATTTTATTTTATGGATAATTCCTTTTACATTAAATAGATCTATGCCTCCCATATACTGACTTTTACCTGCTATAGATATTTACACGTGTATTTTAAATATATAAAAAATCAGTGCATCTACCTATTTGTAAAACATATTTTTCATTTGAAGTCTTACATAGCTGGCTTTAACTTTCTTACCTAGTAATGTGTTATTATATTTCTTATCGCTCTACCACGATAGTCACTGGTCAAACCATAATTATATATGTACGGAACTTAGCCATTGCGGCCGGGTATATTTAAACCATGTACATTTCTGTACACTGAATCAAGCTTATGTTAATACTATTTTTCTACATTAAAGAAATAGGTAATTATACACATTACTTATATAAATTAAACATTAATTTTATTATAAAATGAGCATATACCATCAAACATAACAAAAACAAAACTTTTTATCCTGGGATCGATTTCTTAGAACATAACTTGAAAAATATTTTCAAAAATAATAAATAATCATTTAGGTATTAAACATAAAATTGACTTTCACACGTAACATAAAAATTATTAACTATATAAAATAAAGCGTATTTATTACTGATATACAAAGTTATTCCCTATCACCGCAACTTTGGTATAATGGGATAATGTGTTGCATACAATAGGCTTGCTACATTTATTGCATTTATGCCTAGTTTTTTAGCTTTGGCAGTCTTTACATCTTTAGAACGATTTATTCAGCTAAGTACAAGCCCAACAAAGCTACCAGTTCACCTATAGTTGCCTGTTTGAATAAATACTGATGTGATTGTTTATTGTTAGACAATTGTGTCTGTTTTATTTTGGTATTAGTCTAACATATTTTGGTGGAATTTTCTTTACCAGTATAAAACTTCCGGTTACTGGTTAAAACAATTGTTTCTTGCTCATTATTGTTCCGTATCACTGCCTTGACTTCGCTCTCAAATTTGTGTGATTTCTCCTTCGTCGTCTGAACTGTACTGTTCACAGTGAAGAGTTTACTGTCACTGGTGCTAGCTTGTTCAAACAAGGCTAGGAGTCGTCTTTGTTCGTCTTCGTAAGACATTGTTGAAAACGGTATGCAATTTATCAATAAACGATCAAAAAACAACAATTACACTATATGTATAAATGCTACGTGACAATTGTGGCCGGGTACAACTTACCTGCGCGCTCTTTACAGACGTGTATACTATGTCGTAGCTGCAGCAATACTAAAAAGAGTAGTTAATACGCTCAAAGAGGTCAACAACCGCAGCTAGTGTGAGTGGCTATTAACAAGCGTTTTTTGTTATAAAGTTATTACGGTTTAAAATTCCGTCGGGTATTAGATACACGGCAACAATGACGCCGGGTTAAACTGATCAGCGTTTTCAACTTAGAACCATTCCGAAAGCATGAATGGTTGCACTTTTGTTAAAATAACTGAAAATAATTCTCAAGATAAGTCATTTTCATGATAGGTGGTGGATAGTAATACGAGTACCAGAAAACTCCCTGAAAAAGTTATCATTAGAACTATATATTCAGTTGATTAAGGTAACAAATAGTTTCCATTTAAAAGCAATTCTTCAGTAAGGGTTGAACGCTAAAATTTGACCTTACCTTTCTTAGTCCACTAAAAGGTTCAACAACTTTAGAGAAATTAAGGTTGTCTCTAGAGGTTTCGTCAAAGATTTGTTGACCAATTATCAAAATTTTTAAACTAAACTTATCTTGTGCGAACGCGCCTTAATGCCCAAACTACAAATGGAGAATTTCTGGTACACTTCGCCTTCAACAACCGTTTATATTTAGCTATCGTGAAATCCCTGATAACACCAGGATGTTATTACAAACAATAAATAAAGACAAATATAATCATTTGTTTAGGAATCCATAGTGATCCGTTAAGACTTAAACCATTAAAAACCACTAATAAATTGTTTTCATACACATAATTTTACTATAATACCAAATGAAAGATAATTTTATATTTTCTATAATTGAAGCATCTATAAGCGACTTTTTTATGTTATTCAAAAAAATGTATTTCATTGTTTTCGTGATATATGTTACTCCCAATATTCAATATTGTTATTACTGAAATTAAGGCCATGGTTCAATTTACCATTGCCTTCTTACAACAATTAGCCACTTATTTCTTTAATTTATTTTCCATTTCGCAGTCGGAATTTTATAAATTTACACTTAAAAGTTTTTTGCTTGTATTTTTACAGTTCACAAATCCGAAACTCTATGATCCATTTTGTTTTTATTTTATAAATTAAAACGGATTTAAAATTTTTACTTGTATTTGTTCTCCCAAAAACAGCTTCCTATAATGCCAAAAGTATCAATTGCATACGCTGGCGTCGATTCGGCTCTTCCTACCATGACTTCCCACTGAGCCAATACGATAATAAAATAGTATGAATATATTATTTTTTATTGTGGGGAATTTAAGTATTTCATTATTTTCCACTTTCCCAAGGAGTTGTGTAACAAAATATCAGTCAGCGGACAATAAAGGAGATATTAAAAATTGGAACTTGCATAGGGTTTCTTGTGATCTCTTTATTTTAATATTTATAAACTCTATTGAAATGACGTAAATTTTTAGATTAAAAGAAAATCCGCCGATAATTATATCGAACATTTGATAAAGTTAAATTTGTTTTGTAAAGGAAATATTTGACTATTATAAAATTTAGGGATAGCAAAGACTACGCATACATTTCAACTGTATTTCTTACAGAGGCATACTCTTTGATAGAACTTCAAGAGTGTTTAAACTTAAAAGTTTCGATCAAAGCGCCCTATGCACCGGTCTGCATCTTCTTGTGGTTCAGATATTCTCGCATGGGGCGGGAATAATGAGCAGAGCAACCATCAATTTGGTACCACATTGTACCTAAAATGTTGAATGGTACATCTTCTATTAGATTTGGCAGATCGTTTTGCATAAAAACTAGAAAAATTTCACTATTCAAATTCCCTGGCAATTCAAAAGGTACAATAGAACCACCGTTTTACTTTTCAGTCCACAAGTTTATGTTTTCATTAGAAACATACTCAGTTTCTAGAAAAATGACTGTTGGGCAGACATTTTGGGAACCACATAGTTGGGTCTGTTTCCTCAATACAATCTTATCCGTGAGTGTAACTAGAGATGTACAAAATGCAATTGAGTCGTTAATACTGGAAGATAATTCAAATCACTTAGGCAAGTTGGTAACAATATTTCATTAACATAGCTACTACAACCTTATTGTAATGGAATCTGATACAGACGTGATTTTGAGTCATTCAGAATTTTTTTGTAAATATGGCATTATTTCTATCCCATTGCTCGTGGACTATAAATGACAAAATGTCACAACTATTCGCCAAGTACTCCACAGTATATATTCAAACATCAGACATAGGTAACTTCGTTTAACTTTGAGCCAAGACGGTCTTAATTATCTATTCTATAGAATTTATTATTTTGGTTTTCTTACCCTTTAGCTCAGGTCATTTACGGAGAAAAAGACATTTGGATCCAAACCGACATTAACGTATTCTAATGATAAAACTTGACTAATCGACAACATTTTTTATCGATACGTTTTAGTTTTTTAACAAAAAAAAAACGAAAAATCGGTAACATTTATTTTTTAACTTTTACACAAAATCCACTGATAAATCGTGTTTGCTACTATGGGCAATGTTAAAGACAACTAAAAAACCTACAAAATGAGCAACTGTACACTCAACTTTGTTAATTGGTTTCTTAGATAATGGAACATATACCCAAATTTCCAAAAAAAAAAAAAATAAATAATCGTTTACATATATTTTTAGGGTTCCGTATATACAGTATACGGATACCCTTATAATATCACTCAGGATTTCTGCCTCTGTCACATCACAGCAATTTTCTGCTAAACTACTGGACGGAAGAGGTTGAAATTTGGTATGAAGGTATAGTTTGTGACTTGATCAGGACATATATCGCAAAAGAAGAAATTTGATTTAAAGGGTACTTCTGGGGGAAAACTAAAAAAAAAGCCGTTCCCCCTGATCTCCGAAACTACTGAACCTAAAATTTTGAAAAAAATAGAAATATAGAACGTTGCCCGAACTTTACAGGAACAATAAGAGAAACATTAATATTAATTTTGGGGGCAAATTATAGAATTAAATAAAATTTAAAAATAAAAAAAAAATCAAACTCATCATGTAATATATCAAATGAAAGTCTCATTCTGAGGAACACAAATATATTTTTTCATATTTAAATAAAAATTAATTAAAAAGTATATTAAAGAAAATATACCAAATTTACCCATTCCCCACCCTTATCTCCGAACTATAAAACATAAAGTTTTGAAAAATACTTTTATAGGTTCTGACCTGAAGTTTCTGGAAAATAAGGAAAAACATCTAGTTTTTCATTTTGGGGCAAATTACAGAATTAAATGGAAAATATAAATTAAAATTGTTTCTAACCCATCATGTTATATATCAGATGAAAGGGCTCATTACGACGAAAATAAACATATTTTTTTTCATATTTTTAAAATAAATAAATTAAAAGATATTAACAAAAATATAAAAAATTTACCCATTCCCCCCCCCTTATCTCCGAAAACATAAGCTGGAAAATTTTGAAAAAAAATTGAGTTATAGCTCCTCACCTAACTTTACTGGAAATTAAGGAGACCCCTAATATTTTTTTGGGGGCAAATTATAGAATTAAATGGAAAATAAAATTAAAATTATTTCTACCCATCATGTTATATATCAAATAAAAGGGCTCATTATTACGAAAACAATATTTTTTTTCATATTTTGAAAATAAATAATTAAAAGTTATTAACAAAAATATAAAAATTTTTACCATTCCCCCTCCTTATCTCCGAAACCATAAGCTGTAAAATTTAAAAAAAATAGGTAAGCGCTTCACCTGAACTTAACTGGAAAAATAAGGAGAAAACCTAATATTCATTTTGGGGGTGAAATTATAGAATTAAATAGAAAATAAAAAATTAAACTTGTTCTAACTTATCATGTAATATATCAAATCACAGGGCTTTATGACTAATACAAATGTATTTTTTTAATATATTTTAAAATATTTTTAAAAAAAATATTTAAAAAAATACCCATTCCCCCTTTATTTCCCAAACTGTAAGACCTAATTTTTTTTATTTACAGGAAAAATACGAAGAAATCTTAATATTAGTAATGGGGGGCAATTTATATAAATAAACGGAAAACAAAAAATATTATGAGAAATACAAATATATATTTTTAAAATTAATTGTTTACAAGATATTAACATAAAGATATAAAAAATTCTCATTTCTCGCTTATTTCCGAACCATACTACCTAAGATTTTGAAAATAATTAGGGGTACTGGGGCTCACTTGAAATTTATAAGAAAAATTATTGGAAAACCTCCATGGTAATTTTAGGGACAAATTATACAATTAAATGGAAATAAAAAATTCAATTTTCAAACGAATCATGTATATATCAAATAAAAGACTCATTATGTGAATTACAAATATATCATATTTTTAAATCATTGTTTAGCAAAGATATTAAACATCGACTTAATTCCATTTTAGAAACTATACTATTTAAATTTGAAAAATATATTTTATTTGTATTTTTAAATAATTTGAATAACAGATTTAATAATTTATAATTTAAAACTTGACCTATTTTGCCCTTTATCTTCCAATCTATAGAGCCTCAAAATTCAGACAATAGATTATAAAAGGCTTCCCTGAAAGTTTATTAGTAAAATAAAACTCTAATGTTAATTTTTGGGGGCCAAATTAGAAAACTAAATACAGCGAATCTTGAAGGTGATACGGAACCCTTACAATGCGAGTGCAACTCGCACTTGACCAAATTATTGTTTTATTTTATAGCTAAAACATTCTTATTAACTATAGCCATAGATCTTCTCATATACAATTTAGGTTCTGGAAAAAATACTGTAGTCCTGGTAGTTTTTGCAAAATTTCAGTCAACCCTATGGAAGACATATTTTTTTGAATGGCTATATGACCTCAACGGATGACCCTATCATTATGAGTAAACCACCGTTGAAAGTAGAAGAGTTGATCTAGATATCCCTCATCTGACTTTTCCAAAATTTAAAGCATAAATACATGTAGGTATTGAAAATATTTGGCCATTCCGTAAAAAAATATTTGGACGAGTTCATTTGAAAAATTGCTAAGGGGTGGTACTACATCCTTATCTATCTTTTTTTTTTTTTTTTTTTTTTTTTTTTTTTTTTTTTTTTTTTTTTGAGGTGATGGAAAAAAAATCTTGCATAAGACACCCCCGCTGTTGTTGGGGGTAGTGTAGATTTCCTACTGACTAAAAAAAAATCACCTCCACATGCAGCGACTATATCCCGAACCGCTTTCGCATTACTTCAGAATATAGATTGCTTTGCCTTTCATCTTTCATCTCTTTCTTTTGTTTCAATATTTCTCTGATTGCATTATGTGTTGATTCCAGCTTTCTTCTCGCTCTCTAGAGATTTCTCAGGAAATTTTGTAACGTGAGCTGGCTGCCGGTCTCTGCATGAAAAGCTTCTCTTACTGTTTCCCACCTCTGGCAGAAAAATAGGGTATGTTCAACATCATCTATTTCGAGATTGCAATATAAACAGTGGGGGCTGTCCACAATCTGCCTGTCATACAGGTATTTTCGAAAACATCCGTGTCCTGACAATGCCTGAGTCAGGAAGTACTCCACTTCCCCGTGTTTGCGGTTGAGCCAGCTATTAATGTTGGGATCAACTCGTAGGTCCATCTCCCAAATTTCTCCTGTTCCCATTTCATTTGCCACTTACTCAACATGTTACTTCTAGCGAGTTTTTTATCCCTACTGTGGTAGGCTTCGTACCGTTCTTCGATTAGAAGTTCGATTGGGGGGACCCCAGCAATAACTTGTGCGGCAGCTGCTGACACCGTTCTGTATGAACTGCATATTCGCGAGCACGTTTTCTTCTGGACTTGACTTAGCTTTCCTACTAATTTGGTGTTTGTTGTAACCGATTTCCAGATGGGTGCGGCGTACAGTAGTTGGGATTGTACAACACTCATAAGAATCCTGCGTTTTGCGGAACTAGGTCCTCTTATATTCGGCATTATGCCTGCAAGAGCCGTGATTGTCCTTTCTACTTTAAGTATCGTCCGATTGACATGTTCGCTAAAGTTCAGACCTTTGTCAAGCCACACTCCCAGGTACTTCAACTGCTTACTCGTCTCGATTCTAACACCTTGGATTTCAAAATGGATAGGTTTGATCTTCCTACGAGGTGATAGTATAACTGCTTCTGTTTTTTGAGGTGCTAGTTCAAGTCTTCTGGACTGCATCCACTCTGTAACATAGATCAAGGCAGTATTCGCCTTGTTCATTAGGACACTTTCATCGTTGGCCTTTACAATCATGGCAACGTCATCTGCGAACCCTATTAATTCACCCCTGCTGGTAGATTTACAGCAAATAGACTGTCGTAAAGGATATTCCATAGTGTGGGTCCCAGCACTGAACCCTGCGGGACGCCGCTACTAATCCTGATAGCTTTCGTATCAGTTCCCGCTTGCAGGATCAATGTCCTTTCGGATAAATAAGACCACATTAGCGCGATAAGATTTTCGGCGATGCCTCTCGCCCTCATTTCTTCCAGAATCAATTGCAAGATGCACTGTTAAAGGCGTTTTTGACATCTAACGTGATGACCACACATAGGGTTTTCCTGGTTTTGCAATTCGCTGGTTGCTTAGCAATGTCCATAATTCTTTCGATGGCATCAATTGTTTGCCTTTTTCCCTGAAGCCGTACTGTCTTTCGTGTAGTCCACCCGTTCTTTCGAGCTCTGTTTTGAGTCTTGCTAACAATAGATGTTCTAGTAGCTTACCTTCTACGTCCAAGAGGCAAACTGGCCGTACGATGATGGATCGTTCATGGGCTTATCGCCACCTTTCTTCAGCAGTGAAAGCTTTGCCCGCTTCCAGATTTCAGGGAACGTAAATTTCTCTACTAGGCTGTTATATGTGTTTAGCAGGAGCTCGTGGTTTATACTGGCTGTTGCTTTAATTATTTCAGGGGTATGGCGCCTGGTCCGGGCGCTCTCTTATTTTTTAATTTTCCAGCTGCAGTCTGTAGTTCGTTCTTGGTAAAGGCTGTAAATTCATCTCTAGTATCACAGTCAAATATTACAGGTTGATGTATGGGAAAAAGTTGCCTGGCAATTTCTTCAGTGGTTCCATTGGGAGTTGAGGCTTTGGGGGAAATCCGTTTAACTTTTTCATGGCTATTTTGTATGCATCTCCCCAAATATCAGAGTCAATTTCTTCGCATAGCCTTTTCCAGCTTTCCCTTTTAGCTGCCTTTATACTATTCCTCAATGCCTTCTTGGTTTCCTGATATTTGTTCCAAGCTTCCTCACATTCTAGGGGTGACTTTCGTTTCAGCCCCTAGTAAATAATCTTCTAGTCTTAACACATTCTCTTCGGAGATCTGCAATTCCATCGTTCCACCAGTAAGCCGGAGCACGGTTCTTCCGGTGATAGGCATTCTTTTTGGCATTGCTTTGTTGCATATTTCTGTGAGGTAATCAGTGAGGTCCCTGGCAGTTAGATTGTTGTCTTTGTGGGTTGTCCGAGCAGGGATTTAAGATTCTCTATGTTCAGTCTTTTTATGTCCCACCTTTTGCCTTCTGTTTTGTCCGTGACATGTTGTTGTTGTTTATCACTTACATTGAATATAATGTACTTGTGATCACTAAGTGATTCTTGATCGCTAACTTGCCAGTTTGTTATGTGCCCCGCAATGTTTGGTGATGCCATAGTCAGGTCGAGAATTGACGTATAGTCCCTGCGTCGAAAAGTGTGGGAATTTCCTTGGTTCAAGACGACAAGCTCATTCGCTGCTATCCAGTCAGTGACGCATTCGCCTCTTAGATCTGTTCTATTCGACCCAAATTCTGGTGACTTCGCGTTGAAGTCCCCAGAGATTATTGCTTTCTGCTTGTTTATTCGGACATTTCTACTGATTGCATGAAGACTGTTTTCCAGGTCCTCGATCTCGGCGTTAGGAGAGCAATAGCAGCTGTATATGGTAAATTTTTGGAAAGTGAGGTATATGAATCCTGGTCCCTCCCCTTGCCTTTCCAATATTAGTTCATGGTCCAGGACTTTAATTGCCGTATCTAAGTTTTTGTCATAGAACCAATCTTTTCTGTTCTTTAACAAGTTCTTATTAGGTTCGCTTATGGTTAAGATACCAGCTCCAATATGTTTTGCTGTGGCCAGTGCTAGATCTTGCGCTGGCCGGCTCCTATTTGTGTTAATTTGTAGTACAGTTGTTTTCTTCATTCAGGAGATTTGGTTTCTGTTGTATTTTGGTATTTTTGGTATCTCCTTCTTCGAGCATCTTTGTTGGCCTGTTTGGTGGCCCGCTTGTCGGCAGAGTAGACAATATGCTTCATTCTTGCATGCCGCAGCTTTATGTCCCTCTTTTGTGCATTTCAGGCAACAGTTTTCCCTGTTGGGACCAGAGCATTTGTCTTTACTATGACCATATTCCCAACATCTGAAGCACTTTGCCTCCATCTTCCTCTCGATGACTCTACAATATATCCAGCCAATTTTAATTCTTCCTAATTGAAGTAATTTATCTGCGTCTTCCGCCGGTGCTATCACGGTAACATTTTGGGTATTTCTATATGCTGGCCTCAATGCTCTCACTTCGAATAAGTCTTGTTTTTGCCCTAAAGCATTTGAAATAGCTACTCTAACTTCTTCCGCATTTGTAGCTTCATCAAGCCCTTTTATGTGGATAACTTTATTGTTTACTAGGACAGTTGTCGATATTTCTGGAAGTTTCGTTTTAATTTCCTTATTCAGAGACTCCAGATTTTTGCTTCCATTCTTCACAGTAAGAGTTCCCCTTTTCTGGTTTTCCGCATGCTCGAAATTTCCGCCCCAACCTCTGCCGGTCTACGGTTTTTCTGACCGATCTCAGCAAGTCGGCGTATGAGACATCCTTCATTTTAATGACGAGTGCGTCTTGTTTCCTGGCTTCTCTTCTATTCTTTTGAGTGTTATCTATTTGATCTTTATTTGTCACTCTATCTGTGTACTCATCTTGCTTATACTGTCTTATTTCTATATTCGTATTGTAAAAAAGATATTCCACCATTCTGCTAAATATAGTGCCAAGTACGCCACCAAGCCTTGGAATAGCAACTTTAGTTTTCTTTGCTTCTACGAGGTAAGCTTTGATGTTTTGCATAGATTTAAATATATCTTTGTCTGAGGCATTTTCTATGTTGTCATCATCGGTTGCGATTATCGGATAAAATATGGTTCTGGAAGTGTACGTAAACTCCCCTCCAGTGTTCGGGAAGCCCACTGAATGTATCATTGACGCAAATTCTCCCACTTGCCTTCTTTGGTTTTGGAGTCCCTGGCGGCCGCCAAATCTATTCATGGCTGCTTTAGTCACCCGGTTATTAGGACTAAAGCTGCTATTTGTTGGAATGACAACTTCAAAGTCAGAAGGAGCTTCCCAATATGACCTTGTTCCTCTTTTACTCTGGGAACAACCCGTCCGCCCATTCCTCTTCTGTGATGGCCTGGAAGTTTTCGAAGTTTTCTTCCTCTTTATACATCGCTATTTTAGCGGTATTGCGGATAGCTTTGCCGCATTCCTCGCATTGTGGTAGATGCGAATTTTGTCCTCGTGTTGATGGTTCCATGTTTTCAACCTGTTTATTTCTATTTGGAGATGATCATTTTCAAGTCTTAGTTCCTTTATTAAGTTTCCATCTTCAGTGTTGGGGCTCGATCGGTTTTCCAAGAGGGCGATTCGGAGTTTTGCAACGTTGAGCGTAAGTGCGCTACTAATCTCGAAGTATTCCTTTTTTGGTTTATACGAGCGTTGAAGGATGGCTTCAAACTTGGTTAACTGTTTCTGAAAGTTCTCCAATACTTTAAAAGGATTTCTCTCTTCATCAAGCATTTCCTTTTTTGGGCTGAATTCTAATCGTTTGCGTTTCATTCTGTACTCTTCGCTTTGGTCAACGTCAGAGAGAGAGAATGCTCTCGCTCTTTCAATCCCGGGTGGTGTTCTTTGTAGCGATTGTCTCCTGCTGAAAGGATTTATAGAGACTCACCTTCCATGCAGTCATCTTTCGTAATATTATGCGGATTCGTTATCGGTTCATTTCCGTTCCCGCCATTTCGTCTTTGGTACAACTGGTCCTGGACAACACAACATTTTCATTTTTTTCAAAAGGTTCCATTTAATTCCCACGATTTGGGTCGAATTACCAGTCCGGCGAGGCAGTGCGCCCTTACCCCGCTAAGGCTGCCTACTCTGGGAGATCGCCCGGTATCCCAGAGGCTCCGTTCGAAACCAACTAACGTATGGCCATTCAGCCCTCAGCACGGGTCGCATAACACCTTGGCTTACGGATTTTTTGACCAGGTTTACTCCGCTCCCCCTCCCGCCCCAGCCCAACCCTGTGCCCCTCCCCCCACCCCCTCCCTCCCTCACCCGCCGATCGCCCGTACCCCCCAATCCGGGGGACATGATTGGGGGGCACGCGCGGTCGACTCCACATGATCCGCGGGCAACTATTCAGCCCCATTTGGGCCTTATTCGTTGCCTTACCAGCTGGCTCAAGTGGGCTCGTCCCCGGGACAATTCCCCGTTGACGAGTCCACCCGCGTAGCCGCTGGGTTCACCCTATGAGCCATTGGGACGCGCTGGGTAGATCGTGGACAAACCTCCCCCCAGTGCCACGCCCGGAGGATTTGGGCGGCGCCCACCTCCTGCCTCCTCTCGGAGTGACCCTGGCGGCCAGACATCCTTATCTATCTATATCTATATCTATATCTATATCTATATCTATATCTATATCTATATCTATATCTATATCTATATTTATATCTATATCTATATCTATATCTATATCTATATCTATATCTATATCTATATCTATATCTATATCTATATCTATATCTATATCTATATCTATATCTATATCTATATCTATATCTATATCTATATCTATATCTATATCTATATCTATATCTATATCTATATATCTATCTATATCTATATCTATATCTATATCTTTTTTTTTTTTTTTGAGGTGATAGAAAAAATCTTGCATAAGACACCCCCGCTGTTGTTGGGGGTAGTGTCAGATTCCTACTGACTAAAAAAAATCACCTCCACATGCAGCGACTATATCCCGGAACCGCTTTCGCATTACTTCAGAATATAGATTGCTTTGCCTTTCATCTTTCATCTCTTTCTTTTGTTTCAATTATTTTTCTGATTGCATTATGTGTTGATTTCCAGCTTTCTTCGCTCTCTAAGAGATTTCTCAGGAAATTTTGTAACGTGAGCTGGCTGCCGGTCTCTGCATGAAAAGCTTCTCTTACTGTTTCCCACCTCTGGCAGAAAAATAGGGTATGTTCAACATCATCTATTTCGAGATTGCAATATAAACAGTGGGGGCTGTCCACAATCTGCCTGTCATACAGGTATTTTCGAAAACATCCGTGTCCTGACAATGCCTGAGTCAGGAAGTACTCCACTTCCCCGTGTTTGCGGTTGAGCCAGCTATTAATGTTGGGGATCAACTCGTAGGTCCATCTCCCAAATTTCTCCTGTTCCCATTTCATTTGCCACTTACTCAACATGTTACTTCTAGCGAGTTTTTTATCCCTACTGTGGTAGGCTTCGTACCGTTCTTCGATTAGAAGTTCGATTGGGGGGACCCCAGCAATAACTTGTGCGGCAGCTGCTGACACCGTTCTGTATGAACTGCATATTCGCGAGCACGTTTTCTTCTGGACTTGACTTAGCTTTCCTACTAATTTGGTGTTTGTTGTAACCGATTTCCAGATGGGTGCGGCGTACAGTAGTTGGGATTGTACAACACTCATAAGAATCCTGCGTTTTGCGGAACTAGGTCCTCTTATATTCGGCATTATGCCTGCAAGAGCCGTGATTGTCCTTTCTACTTTAAGTATCGTCCGATTGACATTTTCGCTAAAGTTCAGACCTTTGTCAAGCCACACTCCCAGGTACTTCAACTGCTTACTCGTCTCGATTCTAACCCCTTGGATTTCAAAATGGATAGGTTTGATCTTCCTACGAGGTGATAGTATAACTGCTTCTGTTTTTTGAGGTGCTAGTTCAAGTCTTCTGGACTGCATCCACTCTGTAACATAGATCAAGGCAGTATTCGCCTTGTTCACTAGGACACTTTCATCGTTGGCCTTTACAATCATGGCAACGTCATCTGCGAACCCTATTAATTCCACCCTGCTGGTAGATTTACAGCAAATAGACTGTCGTAAAGGATATCCATAGTGTGGGTCCCAGCACTGAACCCTGCGGGACGCCGCTACTAATCCTGATAGCTTTCGTATCAGTTCCCGCTTGCAGGATCAATGTCCTTTCGGATAAATAAGACCACATTAGTGCGATAAGATTTTCGGCGATGCCTCTCGCCCTCATTTCTTCCAGAATCAATTGCCAAGATGCACTGTTAAAGGCGTTTTTGACATCTAACGTGATGACCACACATAGGGTTTTCCTGGTTTTGCAATTCGCTGGTTGCTTAGCAATGTCCATAATTCTTTCGATGGCATCAATTGTTTGCCTTTTTTCCCTGAAGCCGTACTGTCTTTCGTGTAGTCCACCCGTTCTTTCGAGCTCTGTTTTGAGTCTTGCTAACAATAGATGTTCTAGTAGCTTACCTTCTACGTCCAAGAGGCAAACTGGCCGGTACGATGATGGATCGTTCATGGGCTTATCGCCACCTTTCTTCAGCAGTGAAAGCTTTGCCCGCTTCCAGATTTCAGGGAACGTAAGTTTCTCTACTAGGCTGTTATATGTGTTTAGCAGGAGCTCGTGGTTTATACTGGCTGTTGCTTTAATTATTTCAGGGGGTATGGCGCCTGGTCCGGGCGCTCTCTTATTTTTTAATTTTCCAGCTGCAGTCTGTAGTTCGTTCTTGGTAAAGGCTGTAAATTCATCTCTAGTATCACAGTCAAATATTACAGGTTGATGTATGGGAAAAAGTTGCCTGACAATTTCTTCAGTGGTTTCCATTGGAGTTGAGGCTTTGGGGGAAATCCGTTTAACTTTTTCATGGCTATTTTGTATGCATCTCCCCAAATATCAGAGTCAATTTCTTCGCATAGCCTTTTCCAGCTTTCCCTTTTAGCTGCCTTTATACTATTCCTCAATGCCTTCTTGGTTTCCTGATATTTGTTCCAAGCTTCCTCACATTCTAGGGTGACTTTCGTTTCAGCCCCCTAGTAAATAATCTTCTAGTCTTAACACATTCTCTTCGGAGATCTGCAATTCCATCGTTCCACCAGTAAGCCGGAGCACGGTTCTTCCGGTGATAGGCATTCTTTTTTGGCATTGCTTTGTTGCATATTTCTGTGAGGTAATCAGTGAGGTCCCTGGCAGTTAGATTGTTGTCTTTGTGGGGTTGTCCGAGCAGGGATTTAAGATTCTCTATGTTCAGTCTTTTTATGTCCCACCTTTTGCCTTCTGTTTTGTCCGTGACATGTTGTTGTTGTTTATCACTTACATTGAATATAATGTACTTGTGATCACTAAGTGATTCTTGATCGCTAACTTGCCAGTTTGTTATGTGCCCCGCAATGTTTGGTGATGCCATAGTCAGGTCGAGAATTGACGTATAGTCCCTGCGTCGAAAAGTGTGGGAATTTCCTTGGTTCAAGACGACAAGCTCATTCGCTGCTATCCAGTCAGTGACGCATTCGCCTCTTAGATCTGTTCTATTCGACCCAAATTCTGGTGACTTCGCGTTGAAGTCCCCAGAGATTATTGCTTTCTGCTTGTTTATTCGGACATTTCTACTGATTGCATGAAGACTGTTTTCCAGGTCCTCGATCTCGGCGTTAGGAGAGCAATAGCAGCTGTATATGGTAAATTTTTGGAAAGTGAGGTATATGAATCCTGGTCCCTCCCCTTGCCTTTCCAATATTAGTTCATGGTCCAGGACTTAATTGCTGTATCTAAGTTTTTGTCATAGAACCAATCTTTTCTGTTCTTTAACAAGTTCTTATTAGGTTCGCTTATGGTTAAGATACCAGCTCCAATATGTTTTGCTGTGGCCAGTGCTAGATCTTGCGCTGGCCGGCTCCTATTTGTGTTAATTTGTAGTACAGTTGTTTTCTTCATTCAGGAGATTTGGTTTCTGTTGTATTTTTGTATTTTTGGTATCTCCTTCTTCGAGCATCTTTGTTGGCCTGTTTGGTGGCCCGCTTGTCGGCAGAGTAGACAATATGCTTCATTCTTGCATGCCGCAGCTTTATGTCCCTCTTTTGTGCATTTTAGGCAACAGTTTTCCTGTTGGGACCAGAGCATTTGTCTTTACTATGACCATATTCCCAACATCTGAAGCACTTTGCCTCCATCTTCCTCTCGATGACTCTACAATATATCCAGCCAATTTTAATTCTTCCTAATTGAAGTAATTTATCTGCGTCTTCCGCCGGTGCTATCACGGTAACATTTTGGGTATTTCTATATGCTGGCCTCAATGCTCTCACTTCGAATAAGTCTTGTTTTTGCCCTAAAGCATTTGAAATAGCTACTATAACTTCTTCCGCATTTGTAGCTTCATCAAGCCCTTTTATGTGGATAACTTTATTGTTTACTAGGACAGTTGTCGATATTTCTGGAAGTTTCGTTTTAATTTCCTTATTCAGAGACTCCAGATTTTTGCTTCCATTCTTCACAGTAAGAAGGAGTTCCCCTTTTCTGGTTTTCCGCATGCTCGAAATTTCCGCCCCAACCTCTGCCGGGTCTACGGTTTTTCTGACCGATCTCAGCAAGTCGGCGTATGAGACATCCTTCATTTTAATGACGAGTGCGTCTTGTTTCCTGGCTTCTCTTCTATTCTTTTGAGTGTTATCTATTTGATCTTTATTTGTCACTCTATCTGTGTACTCATCTTGCTTATACTGTCTTATTTCTATATTCGTATTGTAAAAAAGATATTCCACCATTCTGCTAAATATAGTGCCAAGTACGCCACCAAGCCTTGGAATAGCAACTTTAGTTTTCTTTGCTTCTACGAGGTAAGCTTTGATGTTTTGCATAGATTTAAATATATCTTTGTCTGAGGCATTTTCTATGTTGTCATCATCGGTTGCGATTATCGGATAAAATATGGTTCTGGAAGTGTACGTAAACTCCCCTCCAGTGTTCGGGAAGCCCACTGAATGTATCATTGACGCAAATTCTCCCACTTGCCTTCTTTGGTTTTGGAGTCCCT
Organism: Octodonta nipae; assembly: GCA_034190945.1. Taxonomy (NCBI): domain Eukaryota; kingdom Metazoa; phylum Arthropoda; class Insecta; order Coleoptera; family Chrysomelidae; genus Octodonta; species Octodonta nipae. The sequence goes on along the minus strand of CM067219.1, from coordinate 86,242,024 downwards.
GGCGGCCGCCAAATCTATTCATGGCTGCTTTAGTCACCCGGTTATTAGGACTAAAGCTGCTATTTGTTGGAATGACAACTTCAAAGTCAGAAGGAGCTTCCCAAATATGACCTTGTTCCTCTTTTACTCTGGGGAACAACCCGTCCGCCCATTCCTCTTCTGTGATGGCCTGGAAGTTTTCGAAGTTTTCTTCCTCTTTATACATCGCTATTTTAGCGGTATTGCGGATAGCTTTGCCGCATTCCTCGCATTGTGGTAGATGCGAATTTTGTCCTCGTGTTGATGGTTCCATGTTTTTCAACCTGTTTATTTCTATTTGGAGATGATCATTTTCAAGTCTTAGTTCCTTTATTAAGTTTCCATCTTCAGTGTTGGGGCTCGATCGGTTTTCCAAGAGTGCGATTCGGAGTTTTGCAACGTTGAGCGTAAGTGCGCTACTAATCTCGAAGTATTCCTTTTTTGGTTTATACGAGCGTTGAAGGATGGCTTCAAACTTGGTTAACTGTTTCTGAAAGTTCTCCAATACTTTAAAAGGATTTCTCTCTTCATCAAGCATTCCCTTTTTTGGGCTGAATTCTAATCGTTTGCGTTTCATTCTGTACTCTTCGCTTTGGTCAACGTCAGAGAGAGAGAATGCTCTCGCTCTTTCAATCCCGGGTGGTGTTCTTTGTAGCGATTGTCTCCTGCTGAAAGGATTTAATAGAGACTCACCTTCCATGCAGTCATCTTTCGTAATATTATGCGGATTCGTTATCGGTTCATTTCCGTTCCTCGCCATTTCGTCTTTGGTACAACTGGTCCTGGACAACACAACATTTTCATTTTTTTCAAAAGGTTCCATTTAATTCCCACGATTTGGGTCGAATTACCAGTCCGGCGAGGCAGTGCGCCCTTACCCCGCTAAGGCTGCCTACTCTGGGAGATCGCCCGTATCCCAGAGGCTCCGTTCGAAACCAACTAACGTATGGCCATTCAGCCCTCAGCACGGGTCGCATAACACCTTGGCTTACGGATTTTTTGACCAGGTTTACTCCGGCTCCCCCTTTCGCCCCAGCCCAACCCTGTGCCCCTCCCCCCACCCCCTCCCTCCCTCACCCGCCGATCGCCCGTACCTCCCAATCCGGGGGACATGATTGGGGGCACGCGCGGTCGACTCCACATGATCCGCGGGCAACTATTCAGCCCCATTTGGGCCTTATTCGTTGCCTTACCAGCTGGCTCAAGTGGGCTCGTCCCCGGGACAATTCCCCGTTGACGAGTCCACCCGCGTAGCCGCTGGGTTCACCCTATGAGCCATTGGGACGCGCTGGGTAGATCGTGGACAAACCTCCCTCCAGTGCCACGCCCGGAGGATTTGGGCGGCGCCCACCTCCTGCCTTCTCCCGGAGTGACCCTGGCGGCCAGCTATATCTATATCTATATCTATATCTATATCTATATCTATATCTATATCTATATCTATATCTATATCTATATCTATATCTATATCTATATCTATATCTATATCTATATCTATATCTATATCTATATCTATATCTATATCTATATCTATATCTATATCTATATCTATATCTATATCTATATCTATATCTATATCTATATCTATATCTATATCTATATCTATATCTATATCTATATCTATATCTATATCTATATCTATATCTATATCTATATACTATTATAAAATTGTAAGTTTGTCTGTTTGTTTGTTTGTTTGTTAGTTTGTTTGTTTGTTCAGGCATCACGTAAGAACTACTTAACTGATTTTGCTGAATCTGTTTTTTGCGAAGCCTATAGTTTGACTTAAAATCTGGTAGACATTTTATCTCTCTAAATTGACAGAAACGGTAGATATAGCGAAAAAACTTCTACCATGTTGGGCAACTCAATTACTTAATTGGTTCCACCGTACGCACAAAATATTAGATACTGGCATCAGCTTAGCTTTTACTCAAAATTCGAAATGTGCAAATGTAAAATGTTTCGTTTTAACAAAAATCAACATATATCAAGCGTAATTTTACAGGGTGTTCTGTATATAGGAAACTTAGAGCGGATTAGAATTACATGGATTTAAATAATCTAAAACAAGTTATATTTGGTGTCCTATGAGCAGCTGAATATATACGATGTGGTGGGAATAAGGGGGAGTGGTATAAGTTATACGGGGTGGTCCAAAAAAGTTATATTGAGTGGGCCATAAACAGTTCCATATACCAAGTGATTGAAAAAGGGTAGAATATTTATACAGTGAATAAAAAAACTTAAAAAAATGTCTTAGGTAAGCAGTTAGGATCTTTGAATTATGTTCATAAGATTTTATTGTTATGAAACGGGTTAAAGAAATGTTAGAAGCAGTTGTTTATACAGTGTGGTTGAAATATAAGATGGAGTGGAATTATAGTTTATGTTGTGATTAAAAACTTGTTTTATATCCACAAGTAGTTACATATAAAGGATGGTTGAAATATGTAGCGGAGTATAATTACAGCTATACAGGTGGGTTTAAAAATATTTTAAAGTAATGGTTTGATCTACAAGCTGTTCCATTCACCAGATGGTTGAAATATAGGGTGGGATTCTAAGGATACAGGGTTGAACAAAAATGTTATATTTGGTGGCAAATAAGTAATTGCATATGAAAGGTTGTTGAAATATAGAGTGGCTTACAGTTAGAATTATGCAGGGTGGGTAAAAAATGCTAGAAAAATTTCGTTATATAGCACTTGCATATATATATATATATATATATATATATATATATATATATATATGCAAGTGCTATATAACGAAAGTTTTCTAGAATTTTATATATATATATATATATATATATATATATATATATATATATATATGTTATATCACACTTCTCAATATTAACTTTTGAAAAAAGATTTTTATTAATAACAAACAAAATAATAACTTTTAAATACAAATGAAAAATAACGATATAAAGTGACAGAGTTACTGAGTAATAATGAATAACAAACAAGAGAGATTTTACAATATATAACCTAATGAGTGCTGAATCGGCACTGTCGACACGGCGATTCCCACGGATGCTCGGTGGTGCTGTAATCTGATACTCCACGTGTCGCTGACTCAGCTGGGAATGTTGTATTGTCGTTGCGATATAAGTTCATGCTAAGTTCATAGTATAAACTTATATAACAACTCCCATCCATATAAAAAGTTGATGGTACAGCATCAACTTTTACGTCAAGTTCTGGAGTTCTGTATCGTCGGTTGGATTCAGGAGGGTGTGTAGCTTTCCTTTGGGCTTAGGATTTGATGGTGCTGTCGGTGGCGTGTGCTGGACAGCGGAGCTTGCTGTAGTGGTATTCTTGAACCTCTTCTGGATTGACTTCATTGTGAGGAGTATAATCACAATTACTACTAAGGTGGTCGTTGTGATTGTGAGCCAGGACGTATGCTTTTCTAAGGGTGGTTGTTCCATCAGCTTTTCCAGTTCCTTAGAATATTGGGAGAGCTTATGGTTGGCAACATCTAGGTCTTGTACATCTAATTCTTGTAGCTGTAGGGGTGTCAGGTTTGGCATCTCATTGGCGGCTGGCATGCCGTTGCAGCAGTTGAAAGGAATGTCCACTGGGTGGTTTCTGTATGTGATGTTTTGGACATTTTTAGAAGTTCTTGTAGCATGGACCCTTGTGTTGTCGATAAAGGCATTGCAGTCGGGTTGGATTTGCAACACTGAATTTGTCGATATGGTTTGTGTCACGACATCTTGCCCTTTGCATTTGATGGTGATGGCCAGTGGTCTTGAAATCGAGATCAACCAAAAGTTTACGTCAATCTCTTGGATATTATAGCCTGCTGCATATAATATCAAACTTTTGCAGGTTGCTGGAAGTGTGGCTGGCTGTCTGAGAAGCTGACCTTCGCAGATGGCATCTTTGTCTATTGGATGTGATATAGCTTTGGAACAAATCTTATGATGTTTAGTTAAAGGCTTGCAGTCACCCAGGACTTCGAAGGATGTGTATAATAACGAATCGTCATCTCTCGCGATAAATTTTGTCTTTATTGAAAGTATATGATGAAACCCTGTTCGATCATCCAAAAATGGGGATCGGATAAAGGTGGTAAAGGGTGTAAATCTCAGGATCAACTAAAGGAATTTTGAGTACAAAAATGATTTTGGTGTTGATTTGAAAAGCTTCCAATTCTATCAAATCAATGTACTGAGCAACATTTGAACTGTAAATAGGAAGTGGTAAATTATTTTCATGTAGTGATTGAGAAATCTTTTGAAGGGAATCGACCAAATCTACTGGGGTTATGATCGAACTATGTAAAATTTTTAAGCGGGCGAAAGAGACTGCAGTTAAAACATCATCGAGAGTGTTTTAGATAAATATGTAACTCTCCATTAGGCTTTCACACAGATCCAAGATATTGATTTGAAATTCATGAAAATCAAGATCATTTGAAATGTATAAAATTGACTGCCTTATTTTTTCAATGTTATTCGAGAATAATTTCTCCTCGGATTGAAATTTTTGTAAAGTTTTGTTGAGGCTCGTAATGACTGAGGTTGTTACAGATATTTGTTTCTTTACTAAGTCCTGAATTTAGTGTTGGTCTTTAGTAATTTTAGTTATACAGTCATTTATGTATTCACCATCTGTTGCGTCTAAGTTTCCTGAAATAGCTTTCCAAACTGATCCCAGTCCGTTAATAAGTCCGCGTTTTCTTCTGTTAGTAGGGTAAGTTTGAGTGTCAGCGAAGATGTCTGTATATTTAGAGTTAACGGATTTAGAAATTTGTTTCAAGAGGCTAACATGTGTTTGTATTTTTGGTTTAAATGATTTCGTATTAGTTGTGTTTTCGTTGATTGTCTCTAAAATTCGGTTTAGTATGGCGTCGTTATTTGAAATAGCACCTCTGAAAGGGCTGAGGTCTTTGAAGACAAGAAGTGACCATTTGTCGTTTGAAATTTTAAGTGTGCCATCTTCATGGAAGAAAACTCCTATTGTATTGTTAACGGGTGTAAGAGAGTATTGTTGGAGGTTCACGACTGAAAACAGTCCACAGAATCTGAAAAGAAGGGATTCATTCAAAATATGGTTTTAGTCTGTCAAAGTTAATTTTACTAATTTGGTTAGTCTGTAAGTTTATAACTGTGGCAGAGTTTTTTCTAATCGCGGTGATTTCAAAAAGTCCATTGAATTTGTTTTCAGATTTGTTTTTAATCTGAGACTCTTTCACGTAAACTTTGTCGCCTACTTTGTATTCTGGTTGGTTAGACGAAACATGTTTGTCAAATCTAACTTTAGATTTTTGTTTTTGTTGGTCGGTTTTTGCGCGGGCAAGTCTATAATAGTAGTTCATTCTGTTGTTAAGGTCCCTAACATATTTGGAAATGAGTTTTTCCTGATCGTATATTGTTTCGGGGGGTCTACTAGAAGTGTGCTCAAAGATGAGTTCGTAGGGCGTGAAACCAGTAGTCTTGTTTTTAGTGTTGTTGTAGAAGATAACTGCGTAAGGAGGACGTTGAATGGATGTTCGTTCGGATGTTCGGCTGTATTTGCCCTTATCATTTCCGCTAAAGTCGCGTGAAACCTTTCGATAGAACCGTTTGATTCGGGATGGTGGACGCTTGAAAAGGATAACTTTATGTTATATAGTTCGCACAGGTCCCTTATTAGAGTATTGTCAAATTCACGTCCATAGTCGCAATGGATGCGAAAAGGGGCACCGTAATGTTGGAAAAATACTAAGAGGGTGTTTACGACTGTTTTAGCTGTTTTGTCACCAATAGGGTAAGCTTGAGTAAATTTGGTGAGTTCATCCCTAATAGTCAGTGCGTAGTTTCTCGTTGGATATTCGAAAATATCAATGTTGATACGTTCGAAGGGTGTTTTTGGTGTTTCGGTTATGACAAAAGGAGCACTTAAGTTTTTCCTACAAAACTTTACCTTTTGGCAAGTTTCGCAAGACTTGATAAATTGCTCTACGCTTTTGATTAGTCCAGTCCAGTTATACTTTTCCCTAATACGTCGAATAGTCTCATTAATTCCACGGTGTAGGTTATTTTTGCCGCAGTGGTACTGTTGCAGTATAATGGGAATTTCGTCTTGAGAAGGGGTTGTTACAATGTTTTGACAAATCTTTAGTTTTATGTCTTTGTCTGCGAGTATGAAAGATAGTGTTTCGAGAATAGGTAATTCGACGTTGTTTTCAATGCAGAAGGTTTCTGATTCGTCGAACTGATCTTGGTTATTATAGAGGATGTTAAAAAGATGCGAGACAACAGTTTCGGGATCGAATGGTAAAGGGACAATTAAATATTTTCTATGCCGGACAAATTTGCTGGCTAGAATGTTTAGTGTGTTGGTAGTGAAATTTGGGTCTTCTTCGAAAATGTCTCCGATGATTTTGTCATGCAAGTCATTGAGTTTATTTTGCCAGAAGAAAGTGACTATTCGTTTATGAGATTTGTCTAGGAGTTGGGCGTTAGAAATTTCTATTTTTGAGTAATCGATTATCGACTCGGTTTTATATAATTGAACAAATCGATTAAATTCTCTTGTCATTCGTTCGTCATGATCATCGGGTTCTTGATCATTATCGGAATCTGGGTGTTCTGGGTCGGTTTCGTTATTTGCAAAGATGTTGATTTTAGAAATAAAGTCGGTGCATTGTTTGAAGTGATTAATTTTGATACGGGAAAGAGCGTCTGCGTTCAAGTTTACTTTGCCGGGCTTGTATTCGATTTTATAGTTATACTCCTCTAGTTTGAGGCGCCATCTGGCTAGACGACTGCCAGGGTCTTTGATCGAAAAGAGCCAAGTAAGCGGACGGTGATCACACAGGAGTGTAAACTTTCTCCCAAAAAGATACGGTCTGTAGTGCTTGACCGCCCAAACAATGGCTAACAGTTCCCGTTCGATAGTGGAATATCGAGTTTCTGCACCGCAGAGTGTACGGGAAGCATATGCTATAGGAAGATCTTTTCCTACAGGGCCTTGTGAGAGAACCGCTCCAATTGCAAAAGCACTAGCATCAGTAGTGAGCAGGAATGGTTCTTCGAAATTTGGGTAGATCAAGATAGGGTCAGATACAAGGGCTTGCTTTAGTTCGTTGAAGGAAGACTTGCAATCTGCGTCGAAGATGAATTTGACGTCTTTCTGCAGGAGTTTCGTTAGGGGTTTTGAGATCTTGGCGAAATTGGGAATAAAACGTCGGTAATAACCGGCGAGACCAAGAAAAGATTTAACATCTTTAGGAGTTTGGGGTTGAGGAAAATTCTGAATGCATTCAACCTTTGAAGGGTTTGGTTTTACTCCTTCTTGGGTGATCAGATGACCTAGGTAAGCAACTTCCTTACGGAGAAACTCACACTTGTCAGGTTGAATTTTCAAGTTTGACTGTCTAAGACGCTTAAAGACTTCTGTCAAACGGGACATATGCTCATGGATGGTTGGTGAATAGACTATGATGTCATCCATGTAAACAAGGCAACGTTCATTTTGGATGCCCAAAAGAATGTTGTCCATGACCCTCTGAAAAGTAGAAGGTGCATTTTTCAGACCAAATGGCATACGAACGAATTCGTAATGGCCATTGTCAACAGAGAAACCGGTCTTGGGAATGTCTTCCTCAAGGATTTCCAACTGGTGGAACCCGGAAGCGAGATCCAGTGTCGAAAAGTATTGACACTTACCAAGTTGGTCGAGGAGATCAGAAATATTGGGCAGAGGGTATTTATCGTCTACAGTTAGTTCGTTCAACTTCCTATAGTCGATAACAACTCGCCACTTTTGCTTACCAGAAGCATCGAGTTTCTTAGGGACGACCCATACGGGGGAGGACCAAGGAGAAGAAGAGTGCCTGATAATGCCTTGATCAAGCATTTTGGAAATTTGGGTTTTCACTTCCTCCTTATGCACTTGAGGATATCTGTACGATTTCGTGAAAACGGGCTTGGCATTATTGGTGTCAATAGAGTATTTGACGGCGTTAGTAAACGTCAAAACATCGCCTTCGAGATAGAAAATATCTTCGAATTCTAAGCAGAGATTCGTGATAAGTTCTCGCTCTTCGTCGTTAAGATGTTCTGTCCGAATTTGTTCTCTGATTGTAAAGTTTCTGTCTAAGTTTGTAGATTCAGAGTAATCGTGTGTATTCAGATTTAAGAGAGGGTGTGTATTGTCAAGGGTTCTAAATGAAGATTGGAAAAGTTAACAGTTTTTGGCATTGCGTTCGCGTTTATTATCGAAGTCAGAAATTCTCCCTTTGAATTAACACGTACAACCGCGTTGGGAAGTCGTACTTTGTCAATTACTTGTGTCGGTAAAATTGCGTCAGTATTTCTAAGTTCACATTTTAGTTTGAAAATTTGTTCGGTACGTGCCTGGATTGTTATGTGATTGTTATGCGTATGAGGTTGTGTGTTAGTACTGGGGGTGTCTGTTGGTTGTGTATTAGATTGGTCGTGGTCGGGCACTTTATGTAGGGGGATAGTTTTAAAGTTAGTAATTAATTGTTTGGATTTTAAGTCGACGATACATTCATAATGCTCAAGAAAATCAAGACCTAATATTCCATCAAACTCAATATCTAGATCGTAGATAAAGACCTTGTGTGGATTGCCTAGAGCGAAAGGAATGAGGGTGGATTGTGAGATCGGGATTTTCTCATGAGTAATGCCTTGAATGTTACTCTTTCGGGAGATCTTTGTGAGAAGTTTTTGACAGTGTTTTCTTTGAAAATGGAGATACCAGCTCCGGTATCAATTAGGAGTTTAAATTTTCCAGAAGCGTCGTTGATATAATAGAGGTTCTTGGAATTTACTGTCAGAAGGGGACTTAAAGAAATGTTGGTTCTGGGAAGTTCAGATCGGGATTGAAGTCTTCCAAATTCAAGTTCTGTATTTGAGTTTGGACTTCTGAGAGGGTAGTTGTCGAATCGGGGGGCTGATCTAGGCTCGGAAGCGCTAGAAAATCCTGGTATTCGTGAGGACTGAAAGGTTCGACAGGGGTATCATCTACTATTTGGTCGAACTCAGGGCTTTCATAGTTTTGGTCGTTATAATCGAAATTCTGCTGGTTATTATCAGTATAATAATCATAGTCATTTGCAGAATATTCGGGATAGTTGACATTATGATGGTTGTTAAAATGGTGGGTTCTTTCGGAACGATAATTTGGGTTTGTCTGTATTACAGACGGTCGAAAGTTGTTAGGCTTGAAAGGAGGTCTTTGAAAATTATTTGGTCGGAATTGTTGACCTTGATGATTGTTATTATTATTGATTGGATTTGGCCTCGAAGATTGATTCGGCCCAACGAAATTTGGTCTGTTATTTTGATTGAAAGGCTGAGGGTTATTTTGATATCTCAGCCGACAATCCGCAGCAATGTGGCCTAATCGCCCACAATTTAAGCATTTAGGAGGTGGAGTTGGTTTTCTAGCCTGAAAAGATGGCTTAGGTGGAACAGATTTATGTATCTTTTGTTCCTCAAAATAGGATAGTTGAAGTTCTCTTCTTATCCGTGAATGTGCCTCAAGAAGATCCTTCGGATTACTGGCACGGATAATTTGGCCTAATCGAGGTTCTAAACCGGTAAGTAATGTGTTTAAAACCATGGTGTCAACGAGGGTGGTTTGAGCGTCTTTCTGCTCGGTGCTCAGACTAGGAGCTTTTTGGATACATGAGTGCATTTTCGCACTCAATACTTGAAGCCTATTATAGAATGTTAGGGGAGACTCATTGGATAATTGTTTTAACCGTTGAAGGTCGTGTATTAGTGAGGAAAGATCACGAGAATCCCCAAAATGAAGAGTTAGAAGTTGTTTTATTTCGAGTTGATTAACTGCGCCGCTTTTCCCCTTAATTTATTTTTAATGTGGATTACTAACAAGTATTTTTGTTCAGCAGTTGACATGTTATATGCACAATTGCAAGCATGAATAAATGTGGCCAAAGAAATTTGGTCGCCTTCAAACTCTGGAATTATTGAAAATATTTCCGACAACCTATATTTTTCAGTTTCTTCGGCAACAGTGTTGTTTTGTGCTTGTGCCATTTTGATTTAATAGAATTCAAAACGAAAAAGGTTCAAATCAAAATAATAAAATGGGATAGAAAAAATGGTATCAATAAAATAAATGGTGTAAAAATCAATAATCAATAAATTTGTAAATGGGTTTCCCCATTTACAAATTTATTTGGATGATAGAATGGTATTAATAAAATGTAAATAAAATCAATAAATCAAATAGTTCACTCAATCCAATGAATAAAATCAAAATAATCAATTAAATCATAAAATATTAATGCAATCAAATAGTAAATCAGTGATTCAATTCACTGAATAAAAAAATATCAAATAAACAAAATATCAAATCAATCAAATATTAAAATCAATTATTAATAAACTTAAACGTTAGACGATTCACTATTACTCACATCAACAGGAACATTGGAAGATCCGTGTTCTACTTGTTATCGCAGTTAGGACTTCTTCCAGGTTCTTCGCTCCGTTGAGGGATAGGAATCCGCCGCTACCAGTTAGAAGTAAGCTCGTGTACTAGTAACGTTGACGGATCCTACTGACTGCGCCAATTTGTTATATCACACTTCTCAATATTAACTTTTTAAAAAAGATTTTTATTAATAACAAACAAAATAATAACTTTTAAATGCAAATGAAAAATAACGATATTAAGTGACAGAGTTACTGAGTAATAATGAATAACAAACAAGAGAGATTTTACAATATATAACCTAATGAGTGCTGAATCGGCACTGTCGACACGGCGATTCCCACGGATGCTCGGTGGTGCTGTAATCTGATACTCCACGTGTCGCTGACTCAGCTGGGAATGTTGTATTGTCGTTGCGATATAAGTTCATGCTAAGTTCATAGTATAAACTTATATAACATATATATATATATATATATATATATATATATATATATATATATATATATATATATATATAGAGTACCTGAAGTATGGTGCGCAGTAAAGTTATAGTTATACAGTGTCATTCAAACAAGGTTAGAAAAAGTTGTAAATGACGGTTGGTTTAAATGAAGTGTGGAGAGAAATTATACTTTAATATATCTTGAAAAAATATAAAGAAAAAATGTGAAATAGCGTAGTTCATAACAAGTTGCAAAAATATGATAGTTGAAACATAGAGTGAAGCAGTGTATGGTAATTATTTAAAAAATCTTATATTGGTTGACCAATAAGCAGTAGCGTATACAGGGTAGTTGTAATACATACAAGGTGATTCAAAAACATGTCGAGAAAAATTGTTATTTTCGGTGCCCCATAAGCAGTTGCGGTTTTGGTGAAACATATTTGGCATTTAGGGATTTATAGTTATACAGGGTGGTACAAAAAATGTTATACTGGGTGGCCGATAAGTAGTTCCAAATACAAGGTGGTTGAAATAGCGGGTGGAGTAGATTTATAGTTAAACAGGTTTGATAATATTTTTTTGTAGGATAGAACATGAGCTGTTGCATATATGCAATATCTGAAACATGGATCGAAGTAAAATTATAGTTCATACAGTGTGATTAAAACAATGTTAGAAAAAACTGCATATAAGGTGTGGTTGAAATGCAAGGTGGAGACAAATTATACTTTCAAGGGTGGTTCAAAAATGGTTATATAACGTATTCCATATACAGTTGCATATATAATATAGTGAGTGGACCAGAGTTATAGTTAAGTGTTTAGAATTTTTTATATTTGGTGGCCCCTAAGCAGATGCACATACAGGGTGGTTGAAATAATTTGTAGAGTAAAATTATAGTTATAGAGGGTAGTTTAAAAAATAAGTTGTAATGTTTGACAAATTGGCAGCGGTGTATACAAGATGGTCTTAATATAGATGGAAGTGGAGTTAATTATGCAAAAAATGTTCAATAAAATTCTTATATAGGGTGGACAATAAGGAGTTACAGTTTGGGTAAGGGTTTAAATAAAAGTTTGGTGTTAGGGTGCAAAACTGTGTTTATTTGTGACACACCAAAGGTTCGACAGGCATTTCTATTAGGATGGATCAAAAAAGGATTGAAAAAAACAGTTATATAGGGTGACCATAAACAGTTGCATTCTAATATGGAATATCTGAAATATGGAAAGCAGTAAGATTACAATTTTAGAGTGTGTAACACAATGTTAGAAAAAGCTGCATATAAAGGTTGATTAAAATATAGAGTAAAGAGAAATTTTACTTTAAAAGTGGCTCAAAAAATATCAGAAATAATTGTTATACAGCGTATACCATAAACAGTTGCATAGCTGAAATATAGGGTAGAGAAGAGTTATAGTCGGGGGTTCAAACAACAAATAAACAGCAGCATATACCAGTTGGTTGCAATATAGGGTGAAGTAGAGTTATAGTTATTCAAGGTGATTAAAAAAATGTCGAATAAAATTGTTATATAGGGTGGCCCATAAGTACTTGCAGTTTGCGTGAAATATATTCGGTATTGGTGGATTTATAGTTAAGTAGGGTGGTTGAAACAAGTTAGAACATTTTTTTATAGGATAATCCATATGTTTCATAAGTTATTTCTTTTTGCGAAGGCTTGAACATTCAGTACGTGGGTGAAACCACGGGTAACGGCTAGTAACTAATAATCTCAATGCAAATTTAAATTTTAAGGAGACACATATTTATATTTGTTGCATAATATGGATTTATGTAATAAATTAGCAAAATGGAATACCCACACTCCATTTACACAGAGACTAAGGATAATGATGGAGCAATCATTTTTAATATGCAAAAGAAGTACTTATATTAAATATGCCTTCTCTATGCAGTAATTTTTTAAAACATAAGTAAATAATAGTGGGTTCCTTTGTTTACACTTTCAGTACATTTCGTATTTTTTATTATATAACTGAAACGCTGATACAAATTGATAATTGTTAATAATAGAAGGCAAAAGATGTTATTATTCATATAGTTAACAATGCAATTTTTATGTTGTTTAATTCAGATTCCTGTTATTTTTTTGTTAATATAACTAATTAATGACAAGCCAAATTGCTCGAAAATCCTAGATGTCGATCTTATATCTCGGGTCTACATTTCCTTAGATATATACCTAGGTATTTGTTGAGCTTTTATTGAAACATTTACAAATGGAAAAATCGCTTGCAATAGCCTTCGCATTTAGCATAATATTATGATTGCTCCGTCATTATCATCTGAGGCTAAATGGAGTATAGGTATTTCATTTTGCTAAATTTATAGCATAGATCCATATTATGAAAGAAATATAAATATGTGTCTGCTTAAAATTAAAATTTGCATTGAGATTATTTATTATATAAGAACCACCTTTTAGCAATTTTTTGAATGGACTCGTCCACATAATTTTTTACGGAATTGCCAAATATTACAACACTTATATGTATTTATACTTTAAGTTTTAGAAAAGTAAGATATGGGTCCACTAGATCAACTCATCTACTTTCCAACGGTTGTTTATTCATAACGATAGGGTTATCCTGTGAGATAATATGGCCTTTTAAAAAATATATGTCTTCCATAGGATTGACTGAAATTTGGCAAAAACTACCGGGGCTATAGTATATATTTTTAGAACATAAATTGGCTATAAGAAGATCTATCGTTACAGTTAATAAGAATGTTTTAGCTATACAATAAAAAATATATTAACGATTTTTTATTTTATTGGAGTTTTGGGTAAATTTTCCATTATATAAGAAATCAATTAACAAAGTTGAGCATATATTAGCTCATTTTGTAGGTTTTTAATTTCTCTTCAACATTGCCCATAGTAGCAAGCACGGTTTTATCGGTGGATTTTGTGTAAAAGGTAAAAAACTAAATCATTACCGACTTTTCGCTGTTTTTTTTGTTAAAAAACAAAAAAAAATAAAAAATGTTGAATTTTATGTCAATTAAGTGGTCGTTTTATCACCAGAACACGTTAATACTGATTCGAGTAACTAGAAGCGAAAGCAGAAGGCTACGAGAATTATGCGAACCGACCTGAAGAGAGCAGATGTGACTCTGCCGAAACGTCGTCATTTTACCATCGATCCCGACAGCCATTAGTTATCAACTACTCGGATGAATTCCTGCAGGAAACGACCTAACGCACACACACACACACACACACACACACATTATATATATATATATATATATATATATATATATATATATATATATATATATATATATATAGGTAACATTTGTGTACTGTGAAAACGATAGACTGTAGACGAATTTGTGGTATCTTGGAATATACAGAAATAGTTTTAGAATGAATTACTAGTTTTAGCGTTAATATAAACTAGGCAACTGTAATGTATGTTGCAAAAATATTTGAAATTGTCAATTCAAATTCCCAGAACAACACAGTTAGACAAAATAACTTACCATGTGGATGACATGTTGTGAGAAAACGTTAGCGTTCCATTTTTGCATAGAAATTTAACGGGATGAAATTTTCAAGCTACAACAACAGCAAATTTAGGAATTCAAAAAGAGAAAGCTTTGGTGAAACATGCTGGTTGTCCCGTTCTCAATATCACACAATACGATTAAGAACACATTTGATAACAACTGATTTCTTTTTCTAGGATTATGTAAAATTTAGAAGTCACGGATAAGTCTAATATTTTGGAAAAATGTGGATTAAAATTGAAGAAGTGATTAGTCTACCTTTTCGAGATTTTTCAATCCATTGAAAGTAAAGCAATATATTGTTTCTAGTCGAGAACTTTCATCTTTGAAGGGAGCGCAAATGATGAGTGCGTTGAAAAATCTCGAAGAGTTAGTTATATAATTCCTTTAATAGGTTTTAGTTAAGTTATAAATCCTTTTGTGTTCTTTATATCAAGAAATCACAGATAAATGGCGTTACCCACAGTACAACTCCCGATTTGGAGCCTCTGTGAGCTAGCTTTTCCTGAAATTAATAAATGACGAGATTCGTGTTGCGATAAAACACAGTAAAGCAGTAGTTCCGCATTTTAGCGGACTTATATTCATATGGCTAATAACAGTTCAATCGGATGTCAGAAAGCACTTAAAAATGAAGTAGGTACATACAAATTGTGAAAAGGAAAGACCCACCAACGAAACAAATGAAGTAAAAGCTCGTTATCATATATTTTACATAAAAATTTTATTATCTAACACGGCTGCTAAGGCTAAACTGAAATATGTTTACCTACTAAAATAAATAATAAAAATATAATTAGCAAATTTTTGAGTATTTCTAAACAAACCGGACGAGAAAAACAAATTATTTCTGAATGAGTGATTGCATGACACCGAGAATGTTGTAGTAGAAAATAACAGTTCATCCATATCAGACAATTGCCACAAATTTCTCAACTCTGTGCCAGATACATCTTAACCGCGAAAAAATTACATACAGAATTTATGAGTTTGCTGCCAACTTAATTTAACAAATAAGGTGCATATATACTTATACATATACACTACTCGAATGTTATTAAATTATTATACATAGGTGTGCCATCTGTTAATGCTTGACTGAACTATTGTAAGAGTTCTGAATGAATTCTTCTTTGAATATATATTTTGGACAGAATAAATTATTAATTGAACTACCTGGAGTTTGACATTTACTTAATAGATGTGAGTAGTTGACAACTCAAAGGAAATATTCATTTTGACTAATGAAATTGGTTACAATTTAGTCCAAATCATAAGAATGAAAATTAGTTAATTATATGACTTCGCTTTTGGGATGGACGGACATATTACGCTGGATTTAGGCAAAACTTTCTAAGTAGACTAGAGTAATCAACAAAAGAAAGAGGTAACGACTTATAGTTACCCTGCATCGTGTCGTAGATACGTGGAGTGGTAGAGACATATATTTCCATAGCGATCGTCATTTAATTGATTATTTCAAAATAAAAGTTAAAATTACAATAAAGTATTGCAATTCAATAGCCCATAATATCAAAAGGAACCCGCATTGCATCATTTTTGCTATAGAAGGGCCAAGACATACAATGTATTTGAATTTTATGTTTACAACACTTGTACAGCACATTAATGGTGAGTAAGTGAGTTTTGTGTATTTGTATGGTAATTCAGTAAAGTACCAGAACCACTAGTGATGAACCCAAGTAGAGAAGGGGGAAGCTGTAGTTTGGAAAGAAAAAAGGTGATGAAGTGTCTACAATTTGTAGGAATATTTATTGTTTCTGGTTAGGAACCTTCATCAGTTGCACTTTCGTCTTATTTGGCTTATTACAAGTGTGTCATGGATAACTGGCAGCGACTATAGTTTTAAAAAATCATGTTAAAAGCAATTCGATAGACTTATTTAGCATCACGTTGATACCAACAGACTGAATTTCTCTTAAAGGTAAATTGTCTCAAAAGTCAGATACAGCTGATGTATTTAAAATGTTCTGGGCGAAGCAATGACCAGAAAGACAGTTCTTGTTACCGGATTAGAACTCCGTTGAGGCCAAATAATTCGTGCCAGCAGTACCAAAGATATTCTGGAGGGACATTCTCGTATAAGTAGAGATGTTCAGTTGTCTTTCTGCGAGGAAGAAAACATAAATAAATCGGTCTTCTTTTGTCTTCTTTTGAGGAGCCCCGAAATCTTAAACTGTGGACGACTGGGCACATTTCCGTAGATTGTATGATGAGATTTAAAATAATCGTTAATCGTTCAATAAAAACAGACCGAGGTTCGTTGGGCCAAAATATTTGTCGAGTCCAAATCTAGCAGGATAATAATAGCAATCATTATGATTAACAATTTCGAACAACTAATTTTCAAAGCCCCTTTTTAAACAGAACCAGCTTCTATCGTCCGCAATACAGACAATCCGAACTAATGTCCAGAAATGACCTATCAGTTTATTGAACAACTAAATACTGATTAATCAGAAAATGTATGAAAGCACCACATCTATAATGCTAATATTTATGACAATAAAAATGTTTTTTATTGTGACTAGATGACTCATTCAACGGTGTCGAGAAAGCCAAATCCGGACCATTTAAAAGTTTGCGAGAACGGAGGATCAAAGGTTCATTTTCTAATTAAAAAAACGGTCGAAAATTTGCACAGGTAACGAATTATGAATTTATGAGGAAGATAAAGGGCTGGCAGAGGCTGCACAGTTGGAAAACAATCATATTTTGAACAAGTTTTGACAAAGTGCATTGGTATTCTTTAGTTTATATTAAACGACCAAGTCATCAGAAGGCAAAATTCGGGTAAAATTCTTATTTTCCATACCCTACATATTCTACAGTGTTACTATAAATGTTTATATTACTTGAAACAGGCAGCAGTATCTAAAGTGGGCAGATTTGTATTTTCACCTTTTTTAATATATTCTTTTGGAATTGCCAGGAATTCTTTGTGGCATTCCTTGGTAATAATGAAAACTTATCAACTATCTTTAAAACAATTACCTACCTTGATCTGCTTACATTTTGCCAATGACTGGAAATATTTTGGGAAGTGAGTATAAAAATAAAAAATGTAAATATATTTAAGGGCGGCATACAGTTTTAAGCATATAAAATTTATAGATACGTTTAACTGACAAATCAGATATGATGATAAGATGTTGAACTTCCATCGAATATATTTAGAAATTTGTGTTTCCTAACATGAACTCAACATCAGTAATTATACACCTTTATCAAAACTTTATACTTACTATATTACTCATACTTCAGTATCTTTAACTGTGTAATTGTTAGTCAATATTCACGCTTCAAAGCATTGTCAGTCAATATTCATACTTCAGTGGAATTGTCAATCGATAACATAGGACCGTAACACACCATATATATGAGGAAATATGGGATTTTTATATAAATATTTAATTATATATACAGAGAAACAAACAACAAAATTGTAGCTTTTTAACTATATGAAATTTTAACCCAGGGCTATTAAATTCCGCTAACAAATCAATTATATCTATTGCACCTTATAAGATTTTAACATTGAATGTGGTCGGTTTTAATATTGTTATTACAAAAAAATAACCGTTATATATCGTAACTTGTTTCAAGAAAATTTATGACTTGTTTTGTTGAGGTTATTGGTATAACTTGACGCCAGATTGAGCATACGTCTTACAATTGATGTCTCTAAAACCCTATACCTTAGGTACTTGTTAAATTACCATACTACACAGTTTATTTTTAATTATAGGCACAGTTTTTTTTACCCGGAAATCCAAAACTTTTAATACATCTAAATTATTACTCTACTATGCCTGAGCACCGTTATAGTCACAAAGTATCCACTCTTTTGTGGTTATAGTCTTACAATAAGATACTTAAAGCGTAATAAAGATCCAAAAACAACGGAAAACCAGAAGTATTCGGAAATGTAGAAAACGGCTACATTAAAATAATGTAGGACGTACAATCAACAGTACGTGCAGTACTTGATATTGAAACCAATGAATAAAAATATGCAGTAAACACTGAATGAAGTGAACTTCCCCTTACGAGTTTATAGAATATCGTCACCGTAAGACTCTACAATATGTAGTAAAACCCTATAATGTTACGTCTTTACTATTTTAAAACTATGTTTAACCGCTCATATTTTTTATAGCTGGCTTTCAAAATGCCATTAAAAATCCACCCACATTGTGAAAACTTCAGTACCTAGCGACAGAAGAATGACTAAATCCGTTTATTTTCCAGGTAATTGGCGAGAGATGCTCGTTGATATGAAATAGTTACAGCAAAAAATTTAAACTATAATATATAGGGTGACCTATTTTAAATGACTCCATAAACTATTTCGGAAAATACGCATCGGAGAAAAAAAAGTTCATACAAATTTTAGGGGACAGTGGGGACCACCTACCTGATGGTAACGTTGAGTATGACCTGTAGGTTACAGCAAAAAATTGAAATAATAATATGTAGGGTGACTATTTTAAATGAAACCACAAAATATTTCGGAAAATACGCATCGGAGAAAAAAAAGTTTATAGAAATTTTAGGGGACAGTGGGGACCACCTACCTGTTGGTAACGTTGAGTATGTCCTGTAGGTCAAGATCTACTTCAGGGCAAGGTAGAAAAGATTTTTTTAAATGAGAACCCTCATTTTTGACCTAAGGAATGGAAAGAGCGAGAAATGTTACATCCTATATGACTCTCTACTTCCAAAGCCCGAAGTAGAGCTTCATTACTCTTCTTGACGTCACTCAGTCTTAAATTTCTTTGTACCTCCACATCTCTGATGCTGTTTATGAAACTCTGTGTGGCCAACTGGTCTTTCGTTTCCTCTAGTAGGTCTGGGTAGGACAAGTATACTAAACGTCTAAACTCTGCTTTGAATTCTTGGAGGCTTTCACCGGATTTTTGCGTTATCCTACTGAGTTGGACTTGGTATACCTGGCTCAAGGATTGATTGTCGTATCTCGTTCCTAGAATGGCGATGATCTTGTCGAAATTGCCTTGTTCATCGACTGGAATGCTTTGGAGGAGTTCTAGGGCCCGAACTCTTAACGAAATTACCAGAGAAGTAGAATTTTCATGATTAACCCAGCCCTTAGCTGTAGCCACGGCCTCAAATTGCCGTTTTGCCGTACTTGGGCCAAGATGAACTATTGTCGAATGTGGGTGGTTTACTAAAGGAATCTTTGGTACTCACGGTGTGCTGGTATTTTCCTCGCTGTAAGTCCTGTTACATTTTTTTGATTTATGTTTCTACCTTGTTTTCGAAAGCACTGATTTTATCTTGTACTTGACTTTGTACTGTTTTTTTAATGGAACTGATTTGGTGTTGTGTTTTGAATTGATTTGGGTGGAATCGAGGTCATCTACTACTGCATCGAAAATTCTCGTACAATCAATCATCAATTCTACAGCTGTCGAGTCATTTCGAGAACAATTTTTTTGTCCTAAAAGCGACCGGTTCCGTACTGGAATGAAACCAGGGCCGGCTTAAGGAAGTTTCGTTACAATATTTTTTAATTTTGCGACTTCCGGAATGTAATCTTAGGTATGCGTATTGTTGGTTACATAACTAACATATTGATTCTCTGCTGTTGATAATTTTTCCCGGCTAGCTAATTGTTATGAAAATTAAATTAGTCCCATTTCAATGACAAATTAATCCTAAAAATCCGTAAAATCCTTCCGAAAATGATTAAAAATCAACAAATCTCTAGCGTTGACGGATTTATTTAATTTTACATACATAAATGAGGAGTATTAAAAGTAGGAGACATATAAAACATATAATAAAAAATATAAATATTTCGAATTTTAATTATAAAATACTAATAAATAGCGGTCCTAAAGGCGAGTAAAATACAGCAGTGACATTGGTTGCAGATGAAAACAAAGTGAATGCCATTTCTTTATTTTTCGGTTCCAACCTAAAAGTAATAAATAATAATAACTACAGTTTCTTATGCAAATAAAGGTATTAAATTCATTTAATTAACACATGATATGTAATATATTGGCAGAAGGACAACTATTAGCAGTCATTGTGGAAATAAATGAAGAACTCTTAATGATGTTGCTATAAGGTTCAATCAGATTTGCGGTTTAATTTTAATTAATTATCATTAATTATCAAAAAAGAGTTTTAGCATTGTTAAAGTGGCTGTTTCTGACTGTAAAAATGAGTGTAAAATTCGTACCATTTTCTTTTTTTTTGTCGTTTTAAAAAATGTTATAAGGGTTTTTGCTTTATTTTCACCTGAGCTGTCATTCCTCAAAATCGTTGAAGTCACCCCGTTTACACCCTATATATATATTTAAATACATGATTCAAGATACTAAGAAAATAGTGCAAATGACTTAGTACCTACTAAGCCCAAATTTTTCAACAGATATGGAATATAAAGCCTACTTATTTGTTTGTTTTGGGAGAGAAACTAGAAATTAAAAAATAAAGTATAATATACCTCGAATATGAGAAATCCGAAAGCTGGTACCAACCGCTTGGTATGTGTCTTACTGGCACTTGACTAAATTGTAAAATTTAAAATCCATTAGCAATAATAGACAGTTTCTAGACAGATTTTAAATTGTACACGTGTTTTGAAACGAATATAAGATTCCGATGTCATTCGACCTTTAGATGTTTCTAAATTGATAAAAATATTTGCTATTTAAACATTAGATTATTTACCTTTCCAGGCTCATGATGGTTGAGTTGTGGAAGAAACCGTTACTAAATAGAAGAGTTCCCAGGATGATTATGTACTGCCAGTCATGCTTAAACAGAACTGGCAAATGTTCTCTTGGGATAAGGTTACAGTGCAATATAAGGAAAGCAAATAAACCCATGCGGAATAACATAAGAACTATAAGCCAAGGAGCGTTTGATTTCTGAAATAGAAAATTTAATTAGCACTACTTGTTTATGTAAATACTAACTATAAGTTTAATTTCTTATCTATTGGATTATACTGCATGAGAAATCAAATAATACATATGAGTCTGTACCTTTATGAATCCGCGAGCGAAATATCGTCCACAAATTCCACATATATCAGAGAACAAGAATGTTACCACTGGGATGAAATACTTATCTGCAGAAATTTAATATTTAACATAAGTGATATGTATACATTATGCATATTTAAGAAAATATAACAAGGACAGCAACTGTAAATAAACAAATATTCATGCTGAACATTATTTCAATGATGGTGGGCTAGATATTAGGGTCTAAACAGCGTTTAATACAACTTTTTCAGAACCAATAAGGGTGTATGCAGTGTTATAAGACATTATCAACAGAAGTAATACATATTAAAATTCTCCCGGATTTTTTATGGAAATTTTGCAGTAATAATTGTAATGAAAAGTGGTAAACGAAACACATATCTACTTTATGACAGTCAGCCATTATTATCAAACCTAAAAATTGTCCTTTCTACCACTATGTTAAATAACGGAACTATGAGGATGTTCATGTGGAAGCTTAACCGGCGCTATTTAATGTAAAGTTAATATGGCCGCAACCGTGTTAGTTAAAATATTACATGTCTGTCGCATATGGTAGGTAAACTACTGTTTTATAAATTATTTACTGGGAGCTGTCTCCTTCACAAAGGCCTGGTAAAGCTCTTTGCAATAGGCAATGGTGTCTACTAGCTGTCCATGAATAATTTGTTCCGTTCGTCCGGGACTTCTGACTGAGGATTCGGCTAGAATTTTTATAGAATTTGCACAGTTGTCAGTACAAATTCCTCATTTAGGTATAGAAGAACATTATATTTTCGGGTCAAACATGCACACAAGGCTAATTAAGTCCATAATTAAAATAAAATCATCCTCAATATCCGCAACTAGGGCCCTATGTTGGATTCTGTTGTCCCCTATTTGTAGCACTACATCTGGCTCAACATGTGTAATTTCACAGATCTCCGATGACCTCAAAACTCGACCTGCCAATGGACACAGCGGTACTGTTTAAAGAAATTACAAGACAGGTACATTTTTCATGGCTATCCCATTTATTAGCTGAGGCCCCTGCTTTAAACTGCTGTTTGTTCATAAATTTGATTCCACATAATTTTTTAGAACCTATATTTCACCCTTTATCTTCTTTATGCCTGACTCTATAATTTGTATTTTCTGACAGCTTTGTTCTAATTATTCCTTTTGCATTTTTAATTCATTTTGCCTTTTCTCATCTGAGATTGTGTGCTTACCTTGTA
Source organism: Octodonta nipae (assembly GCA_034190945.1). Taxonomy (NCBI): domain Eukaryota; kingdom Metazoa; phylum Arthropoda; class Insecta; order Coleoptera; family Chrysomelidae; genus Octodonta; species Octodonta nipae. The sequence continues at coordinate 86,219,322 of CM067219.1, read as the reverse complement.
ATTTAGAAATAAAGCATACAATTAGATTTTTCTGTTTTTTATAAACGATAGTGACAAGGTTCTGTTGAGGTTACAAGATTTTCTAATTCACTTTTACATTTCTCATGAAATGATTGCACTAACCTTTGTTTGATTTCTTCTGGAATTTGCATCTCCTTTATGTCACCTATTCCAGGATCTGATTTAGTTTCTCGTTCTGGTTATCGGTAACTTGTTTGAAAATTTTCATGTTAATCTCGCCAGACTCCATATATCTGGTAGTTGCCATAATTCAAGTGAGACTTATTCCAGGATCTGATTTAGTTTCTCGTTCTGGTTATCGGTAATTTGTTTGAAAATTTTCATGTTAATCTCGCCAGACTCCATATATCTGGTAGTTGCCATAATTCAAGTGAGACTTTAAAATCAATATAATCGGATTTCCGACACTATTATTCCAGGGTTCAGAAACAATCTTTGCGCAGAAAATAAATCTTCTTTATTTCCACGTCAATAATTCAGAATTAATAACAATAACACACTACTTTTCTTAGACTAATAGAGACAAGTCCTGCTCCCTTCGTGCGGTCGCATTTGTATCCTGTCCCAATTACTCTCTACGTTCTCATAGCATCCTTCTCCGTCGAACATATACCAGCTATCGAAAGGAAGGGAGGGCATCTTTGTTACTGTTTTTATCTGCCCTTCCAGACTAGAAAGGCGTTTTTGCTAAACCATTTATTTTTATGTGAACTAGTTTTTTACAGTGAATAATACTACTCTAATATTAATGTCAAATTAACCGTTGTAACAATACAATATTTTTTTGTTTAAAATTTTGACTGTATAGATATTATACATTATGGTGCATTCCCGCAATTTGTTTAGTGTATTGTGTTCAATTTGATTGAATTACTTCATTGATTTTCAAACTTCTGCACCTTTTCTAAAACATTCCGTCGCGCTAATGCTAATTGTAAGCGTTTTTTGCGTGTAAAATATAGAGAGTATTGACATTCGTGTTTCGGTTCCCTAGCTGTTAGGACGCTTGGGAGGTTCGTGTATTGTGCTCCGAACTATTCGGTCACGCTTTGATCCCGTCTGAAGAGACGGCGCTTATTGTTGTTTTTTGCGTTTCGATTTCGCGAGTTAGTAGCTTCGTTCGTAACGACGGCTAAACCGCTTTTATTTTGTTTCTTTTGTGTTTACAAAAGCGCATCATTTGTTGTTAAACCCGCATTTTTGTTAGCTCAGTCAATGAGCATTACGTCGCTATTTTTTGTGTAACGTGTTGTCCAGACGAAGCTCTAAGAAACTGTTCCTGCTGTTACGGGGCTAGCCTCAGAAGAAAGAAGACCCAAGAAAACACCAGAGCTTCCGGACGTAAAAGGTTAGTGATAACTTTTATTTGGTGATTCGTTTATGTGACGGCACGTGTTTATTGATTGTTCCGCTAAAGGTCCTTCGTCAATTATATACTTGCATTGAACCAGCATTGAACTAAAACCGCAACATCTAATTCATACATTTTTTTTTTAATATTCTATGGAATGTGCCATCGAAGACATTCCATAATTTGGACCAACTTCGAGCCGGATGCAATTTGAGTTAATTTTGTGCAAAGATTATCGAATAAATTACATAATTTGGTCCAACTCCGGGTCGGATACATTTGAGTTAATTTCGTGCAAAGTTTAATGATCAAAACATTGATTTTTAGTTGCAATTATTGTTGAAAACCGCATTGAATTTTCGTTTCTTTATTTGTTAGAAGAGAAAGCAAGTTCGGGATATTCACTCATTCCGTTGGAAATAAAACGCAATTATTTTGCCGCCTTAAAAACTTACAAGAGATCGTTTCGATTGTTTTGGTTATTTGCAAAATTTATACGCTGAATTTATTTGACATTTGGTCAGATATTGACGACTTCAACAGTAAAAAATTGTACATCGTGTTAGATTTGTTCAGTGGCGTTACAGTGATTTTAATTTATTGTTAAGCTCGACAATCGGAGTTTAAAAGATTAGAAGATATTTATTTTGCTGCCGAGAAAGCCTTAAGAGGTGACGACGTTGAATTGTTTTTTAGCATGATTGATATGGTTGATTCAATCCATTCCGAATTTTTTAAACATCACAATTCCATTGTTGGATTAATTTCAGATGCAAACGATGATTTTGACTTTGAGGATGACATTCGCAATAAATTTGAAAAATTGTTTTATTCAATTAGGTCTATTTTTGCTAAACTGAAATCTGTTCAGAATTCTACGCCACAAAATATAGCTCGGGAACAGGAAAGTGTTGCTTTGCCGCGAATTTATTTACCTTCATTTAGTGGAGACATATTGGAATTTGGTACTTTTATCGATTTGTTTGATTCATTAATTCACAATAATGAAAAACTCAGTGTTATGCAGAAGTTCAAATATTTGCAGTTAGCTTTAAAAGGGCCTGCTTTTGAGGTTATTAAGAATTTTAAACTAACACAAAACAATTACGTGAGTGCTTATGAAACACTTTTGAAAAAATTCAAGCGAACTCGTTTAATCGCGGAGTCTCATTGGTCAGCTTTAGAAGAATTGCCCCAACTAACTTCAGATAGCCCTTCAGAGGTTCAGAAGTTATTGGATGACTTCAGTGATAATTTGGAAGCACTGAAGAATTTGGGTTTACCAGTAAATCAGTGGGATTTTTGTATCGTTCAGATGATGTTGAAACGAGTTCCAAAGAATATAGCCGCTAAGTTTGAACTTTACCATGGTACTGTGATCGCTCAAGATGACTTTCCGATCCGCTCGGAAGTTATTGATTTTTTGTCAAAGCATTGCGATGCCTTTGAACATGTTGAATTATCCCGCAAGGCAAAGCGAATGTTGACAAAAAGTTACCATTAAATTCAAAGCAACATTCTCCCCGGTTCACTACATCTTTGTTTGTCACTAAGAATAGAAATTGTTTAGTTTGTAAATCCGATCATGCGATTTACAAATGTTCTGAATTCTTGAACAAATCAGTATCCGCGCGGTTAAAGTTTGTTAAAGATTTTAGACTTTGTTTTAATTGCTTGAGCGATTCTCATCAGTCGAATCGCTGTAAATCTTTATACACTTGCCGCAACTGCAAACAACGCCATCACACATTGCTTCATTTTGTAAATCGTGGTGATTCAGACATTCGGTCTGAATCTAGAGCTCCCCCCGCAAACCTGGCTTCCACATCTGGTGGATCCAGTACCATTAATATTGTTGAAAGTCCCGAAACTTCTCTACCGCAGATTTCTTGTCATAGTTCACTTTTGTCATACAATTCAAATGTGTTGTTATCTACCGCTTTAGTTGAGGTATTAGATAAGCACGGTTCTTATCAAACTTTGCGATGTCTGCTAAATTCTGGTAGCATGACATCATTCATTGCGAGCAAAGCTGTAAAACGCCTTGGCTTCCGACCTACGCCTGCTTCAATTCAAGTCAACAAGCTAGGTTCTATGCAGAGTCCCTCTGCTGAGGGCTCTCTTACCCTTTCTCTTCGCTCTATAGTAAAGGGTGAGTGCAATTTTGTTGTTGATACTATTGTTTTACCCCGCATTTGCAATGATATGCCTGTTGCGCTCATTAACATGGCTAATATGGCATATCTAACCAATTTGAAACTTGCTGATCCTGGTTTCAATAGCCAAGGCGCTATTGACCTTTTGTTAGGTGCCGATATATTTTCTCAAATTTTGTTGGATGGACGTCTTCAGGGAAAGGAAGGTATTCCTGATGTTATTAAAACTGTGTTTGGTTACATCCTTATGGGTAGAGTGTCTTCGAGTTCTGTTAACTCTCACTCTCAGTCGGCCATAAACCCAACTTCGCTTTTTTTGTAAAATTGAAGATGTAGTATCATTAGATGATTCACTCCAAAGGTTCTGGACAATTGAACATGTTCCTAATGCACTGGTTCAGTCCCCTGATGATCTTATCTGCGAAAAAATATTTTCCGAGGGATGCAGGAGATTGGATTCAGGTAGATTCGTTGTGCCTCTTCCTTTTCGAAATACACTTTCTGCTTTTGATGGAATGTATAATCTCGCCGTACAACGTTTCTACACTTTAGAAAGAGGTCTTCTACAGCAACCAGATCTCTACAAACAATATTGTGATTTTCTCAAAGAGTATTTAGAGCTTGATCATATGGAGTTGGTTCCTGATCCATCTACTGCTTCTGATTGTTACTACATACCGTATCATTGTGTTTTGAAACCTGATAGTAGCACAACCAAACTTCGTGTAGTGTTTAATGCATCCGCTAAGATACCTCATCGGTTATCTTTGAATGATTGTTAATTTATCGATCCCAAATTGCAGCAAGACATTATCGCTATTTTGTTGAATTTTCGATTTCATCCTGTAGTGTTCACTGCAGACATCAAAATGATGTATAGACAGATTTTGATTGCCCCAGAACATCAAAAATATCAGCGAATCATTTGGCGTTTTTCTCCGCAAGATCCAGTTGCAGTCTATAGGCTCAAGACTGTCACTTATGGAGTTTCATCCGCACCCTTTTTGGCTATCCGCACTTTAAATCAGTTGGCTGATGAAGAAGACCGCTCTTTGCCATCATCAGCCGCTATTGTTCGATCGTCCACATACGTAGATGATATCATTGCTGGAAGTTCATCATTTGAAAAGGCTCAAACATTGCAGTTAGAAATTATTGAACTCTTAAGACGAGGAGGATTTGAGCTTCGCAAATGGTCCAGTAATGATTCACGATTGTTGCTACACCTCCCTGAGGAATATTTGTCGATGAATCCATACTCTTTTGAATCAGTTAATCCCTTAAAAATTTTTCGGTGCATTGGAATCCATCCTCTGACTCCTTTTTCTTTACTAGTCTCCAACATGTTGATAGCTCTTGTACTAAACGCATACTTCTGTCCACTTTGGCCAGAATCTTTGATCCATTAGGAATTATCTCACCTGTAACGTTTTTGGTTAAACACTTGATTCAAAGATTATGGAGTTCGAAATTGTCTTGGGATGAAACCCCGCCTGCTCACATTGTTTCGTTATGGTCAAAATTCATGGGTGATCTTCCCTCCTTACAGAATTTAGTTTTGCCTCGCCTGCTTGCTATACAAAACTTTTCTAGTTGTGAACTTCACGCATTTGGTGATGCTTCTGAGAAAGGTTATGCCGCTGTTGTTTATTTTGTGTTCGAAACCGCATCTGGATTTCGTCAAAGTTTTTTTGTGTTGTCTAAATCGAAAGTTGCCCCTCTGAAAACTTTGTCACTTCCCAGATTGGAACTGTGTGCTTCAGTTCTTACCGCCAAGTTGGCTCATTATGTTTATGAGCAATTTAATAGTCGTTTGTTGTTCAAGGTGATTCGTTGCTGGTCAGATTCCACGGTAGTCCTTTCATGGCTTAGTTCTTCCCCGCACCGTTGGAAGACATTTGTCAGTAATCGAGTTGCTTACATTCCTTCTTCTCATTGGTTTTACATTCAATTTTGTGATAACCCCGCTGACTTGGGTTCCCGCGGCACTTTGCCATCAGAGTTATTACGCAATACACTTTGGTGGAAAGGCCCACAATTGTTGATTACCGCTTGTTTGCCACATGCTTGCTCAGACTCGAGCATGTCACCGCTAGTTATGACTGAAGCCCGTATAGTGGCGCTTCAAGTCGCCTCTTCACCAAATTTATTTGGTACTTTGTTAGAAGAACATTCTTCTATTAATCGCATTACTCGCTTTATAGCTCATATTTGTCGCTTTGTTGATAACGCCCGCAATCCAGACCGTAGGGGCTCTGGATCATTTTTGGCTGCTGAGTTCTATCAGGCTCAGCTTCGCATTGTTCGCTATATTCAAGATCAATATTTTTCTAAAGAGATTTCCCTTCTTCGAGAACGAAAACTATTGCCCAAATCGCTTCGTAAACTTTCGCCGTTTCTTGATGAACAGGGAACTCTTAGAGTTGGTAGTAGATTGGCTAATGCTCCATTGCCGTTTGACACTAAATTTCCCGCACTGCTACCAAGTAAAAGTCGTTTGACTAATCTAATTGTCGAAGATTGTCATATCACCAATCTTCACGCAGGAATCCAAACCGTTCAATTTCTTTTGCAGCACCGATTTTGGATTCTATTTCTAAATGTGTTTCTTGTTGGAAGCTTAATCCTTCTGCTTACCAACCCTTCATGGGAAATTTGCCCATTTCCCGCGTTTCACAATTGAAACCCTTTTCTCATGGCTAAAACTAGAGGGTCGAAAACTTTAAAGGCTTATCTGTGCCTGTTTAAGTGCTTTGCAACGAAAGCTGTTCATCTAGAACTCGTATCAGATTTGTCTGCTGATGCATTCTTGGCAGCTTTACGACGATTCATTGCACGTCGTGGTCGATGTAGCCATATATAGTGATTGTGGTACTAATTTTGTGTGTGCTCACAAGCAGATCTTGAAAGCTTTTAGAGTTACTGCTGCACGAGAAAGCATTTCTTGGCATTTCGATCCCCCTTCGGCTCCTCACTTTGGAGGACTATGGGAGAGCGGAATTAAATCCGTTAAAGCTCACTTAAGACGTGTCGTTGGAGATCAAATCCTAACCTACGAAGAACTTTCTACTGTATTTGCACAGGTCGAAGCAGTTTTAAACTCGCGACCTATAACTCCTTGTAACAACGATCCATCGGATCTTACCGCCTTGAGTCCTGGTATGTTTCTCACAATGGAACCTTTAACAGCACCTCCTGAATCTGATTTTTTATCTGTCCCATCTAATCGTCTCAACAGATGGCAGTTACTGAGTCGTTTGCATCAGGCATTCTGGAAACGTTGGTCGCATGAATATTTACATACTCTTCATCAACGGAGTAAATGGACTGATCCCTCGGAGGTTGTTAAGCCAGGTACTCTTGTTATTTTGAAGCAAGACACTTCATCTCCTTTGAATTGGCCATTAGGGCCTATTATTGACGTACATCCTGGAGGTGATGGTGTTGTACGCGTTGCTACAGTTAGAACTGCAAGTGGTACTTTGAAGCGACCTCTTGTAAAGCTTTGTCCACTGCCAGTGGACCCTTAGTTTTGAAATAAGTTATTCAAGTCTGGCGGAATGGTGCGTTCCCGCAATTTGTTTAGTGTATTGTGTTCAATCTGATTGAATTACTTCATTGATTTTTAAACTTCTGCACCTTTTCTAAAATATTCCGTCGCGCTAATGCTAATTGTAAGCGTTTTTTGCGTGTAAAATATAGAGAGTATTGACATTCGTGTTTCGGTTCCCTAGCTGTTAGGACGCTTGGGAGGTTCGTGTATTGTGCTCCGAACTATTCGGTCACGCTTTGATCCCGTCTGAAGAGACGGCGCTTATTGTTGTTTTTTGCGTTACGATTACGCGAGTTAGTAGCTTCGTTCGTAACGACCGCTAAACCGTTTTGATTTTGTTTCTTTTTTGTTTACAAAAGCGCTTCATTTGTTGTTAAACCCGCATTTTTGTTTGTTCAATCAATGAACATTACGTCGCTATTTTTTGTGTAACGTGTTGTCCAGACGAAGCTCTAAGAAACTGTTCCTGCTCTTTCGGGGCTAGCCTCAGAAGAAAGAAGACCCAAGAAAACACCAGAGCTTCCGGACGTAAAAGGTTAGTGATAACTTTTATTTGGTGATTCGTTTATGTGACGGCACGTGTTTATTGATTGTTCCGCTAAAGGTCCTTCGTCAATTATATACTTGCATTGAACCAGCATTGAACTAAAACCGCAACATCTAATTCATACATTTTTTTTTTTGAATATTCTATGGAATGTGCCATCGAAGACATTCCACATTATATAAGCTGCTTTTGTTCTTTTTTTATTTTTTTGTTACAATTTTTCATGACAAATTTCCGTATTGCTACAACATAATCCTGACCAGTTTGCTCATTTTTAGTTAAATAAAAAAAACTTGTTATCTAAAGTATGGTAGGTGGAAGTTGTAAAGGGGGTTATTACAAACACGGGAAAAAATAAATGCAACTGCTGAAAAATGGGAAGGGATGATTTGGGGCTTGGAAAATACATTATTGAAATTTCCGGCCAAAGCTGAGATCCTAGAGGAAAAAGTTAAACGTAAAAATTGTACATCTCAAAAAGATTTAAAACTTTCGTGATTCGATTTTTATTTTTAGGTTTGGGAAAAATTGTTCGGTTTTGATGAAACTTTTGTAGATGGTAGCTTTTATAGTCACAAATATTGAAAACAAATGTTCAAATTAAAATTTCGAAATCTTTTCGAATTACGACGTTTTTTCGGTAAAAAAACACTTTTTTCAAACGAAAATTCTTTTTTGGAAAATTCTCAAAATAAGTTCCGTGGATGCTCATTTTTTTCGCTTTAGATCCACTTTCAATATAAATTAGAAAAATAGTTGTGACAATAGAAGAACATGCTCAAAAATGCTAAAATAAGAAAAAGTACGTTTTTGCTTAATTGCTATGAATTTGTTTAAAATTTTTAAGAAATCAAAAAACAAACTTCATCATTGAACTCTACGGGAAAAAATACAAAAAATCTGGGAAATATGCCCTGTAAGAGTGTTGAGTTGCTGCTTCAACTGTTGGTACTAAGTTTTCCAACTTTAAAGTGTTGACTGTCAAAGTTTGATATTATTTAAATCTAAAGTCAACAAGAGACATTTGCTCGTTTTTGCAGTTATATATAGCTTTAATCAATTTGCAACCTATTTCAGCAATAACTTTATGGTCAGTACTATCAGTATAAAAAGGCTGTACCAAATCGATCGACTCTGGAATACTAATTAACACATAAACTATTGATAGTTTTTCTTTTCCAGCAAAACTAGAGTTGGTGTCACAGCCGGTAAAGCAGTGCAGAAAAGCTACAATATGCGTGTTGTAAAGGAAATCGTTCACATTTCCTGTGCTTGGTTTACTTAATGCACCAAAAAGTCAAAATCCTGTTCTACAACAGTAACTGTTTTAGTGTTTGCCTGTTGTTGAGATTGGTTTTCTTCAGTTAATTATATTGATTTATTAATTACTAGATAATCGACATCTTTTTCTGCTTGCTTTACTAAAAACCCTCTTGAAGTGAATATTTTTAACAATTACGTTATTAAATGGTTCTTATTTTTTCATTTGATAGAAACTTATTTTTTATATTGATAGTACTGACCATGAAGTAATTGCTGAAATCGGCTGCAAATTGGTTAAAGCTATGTACAAGTGTAAAAACAGGAAAATGTCTCTTGACGACTTTAGATTCAAACAATATCAAACTTTGATAGCCAAGAACACTTTTAAGTTGGAAAACGTTGAACCAACAGTTGGAGCCGCAACCCAACACTTACAGAGCATATCTCCAATTACAGATCTGGCTCGGTAATAGGAAAATGCAAGCGAACGGGGCTGGAAACAAATCACCAGTAATGATACCACAATTCTGATGCCTTATCCGACGGAAGCTTCGGTTATTGCAAGTGCAAAAACAGTTGCGAAAGCAATAGGTATGGGTGTCGCAAGCATGACCTGCGATACACACATTTATTTATCAATTGTCACGATTCATGTGCAAACATCGACATTATTTCGCAAGATGTAAGTGATTAAGAAGAAGCTCTGACTGAAAATAATGAGGCTACTCGCATTGATTTAGACAGAATTATTCGAAGCAAGTTTTTGTGATGAATCAGAAAGAAACTAATGATAATACCTCAAATGATTTCACCGTATTCTGTCCTGCAACTATGTCAAAAAGAAAAAGACGTAGATTAATATAATAAATGTAACTATGTGTATAATTTTTTATACAATTTGTCATACATTAATGAAATTTTGTATAATTTTTACAAATATATATTTTTTCAACAAAACAATTGTTGATTTTCTTATTTAACCTGAAGATATGTAACATATATTGCATGTTAATAAAATTTATGAGTGCTAATACAATTTTTATTAAAACAAATTATACACAGTTTCTTTTATATTTTTTCCCGTAGAATTCAAAATTGCTTTTTGATTTTTTTTAAATATAAACAAATTAATAACAATGAGCAATTTAAAAACGATTCTTTTATTTTTTGAGCATTTCTGAGCATGTTCTTCTTTTGTGACTACTATTTTTTTTATTCAAATTGAAAGTAGATGTAAACGCGAAAAAAAGAGCACCCACGGAACTTATTTCAAAAATTTTCCAAATGAGAATTTTCCTTTGAGAAAACGTCATATCTCGAAAAATTTTCTGTATTTTAATTTGAAATTTTTTTTCATAGTTTGTGACATTAAAACCTCCTACGAAAGTTTCATCAAAATCGAATAATTTCTGCCGAAACTAAAAAATAAAAAAGGAAAAATGCAGTTTTTTGCGATATTTGATCTAATTTTGACGTTGTGTGACTAAGTCAATAATAAAATATTTGTAGATCTTTTTGAGATCTACAACTTTTACATTTAACTTTTTCTTTTAGGACCGGAAGTCGCATTAATGTGTTTTTTCGGCTATTGCATTCATTTTACCTTGTGTGTAATAACCCCCTCTACAACTTCCACCTACCAAACTATAGAAAACAATTTTTTTTAAGTTAATTCGCCTGGACTAAAAAGGGAAATGTGATAATTTCATTTCAGATCATATTTATCTTTTCATTAAAACTAACTTTTTCTCATAATATGTTTTTTTAGTTTTTGAAATCAGTTAATATTTTCAATTATTACAATTTTAAAATTTGAATAAACATAATTAAATCTGTTTAATACGTTTTTCTATGCCAAATTTTACTTCAAAGTAGGAATTTTACTTTTAACCATAATTCAAATTTTTTGGCAAATCTCGTATACAATTGAAAAAAGGGGCCTATGATGATTTCATTATAGGTTTCAGAAAATGCTGACCTTTTCATGGAGAATATCGTTTTCCCATAATAATTATGATAGGAAAATTTTGCAAATACTTAAAACTTAAATAGACACACTGTATATAGATAAACGAACTGAGAACCTCCACTTTTTTGAAGTACATTAATTTATTCTATTATTCAAATAACGTTAATTAAGTCCAATTTTATCGTCAAATAACTTGTTTTCCGATTTTCAGATAAAATTTAATATAAGTTTACGGCGTAGAAAACAGTTGGGATCAATCTTGAAGTGTATTTTCTTAAAAAGGAACTATCAAAATTCTAAATTGATTTCCTAACTTTTGTGTAAGTTACTCTGTTTGAGGTGTCACTCTTTTATATGCAAGACAATATGAATAATAAATATTGATTCTGGTCGGAAACCTTCTTTAGTGGCGCTTCCTGTAAGAGAATATTCTCTTGAACAATTATGACTTATGTATTTGATACATACAAAAGTATTCTCTTTGGTGATTTTTGACCTACCAACTGATTATCGAATATTAATATAAAATAACAACATATTCAAAAATGAGTACTGGTCACAACATTTTGCATAAATTATTAAGGTTTTTTTATGTATAAAATTAACCTAATTATTTGGTAACCTACTTTTAACAATTACGTTTTAGTTATACAGGGTATTTTTAAAATAAGGTTCCAAACTTCTGCTGCGTAAAGAATTCATTACAATAAGCCAGCAAGTCCTTATTAACATATGCCCTAAATTGCACTCTTAGAAGATGTATGTCCTTAAAAGATCTAAAAAAATATTTTTTCTGTTATTGACAAAACGGACGAAAATAAATAGAAAAAAATATGGATCTTACATAACTTTTGTCCTTAAATAACATAAGCTACTCCGTTTTACGACATGCAAACCTTAAGCGTCCTATTTAGGTTGCTGAAGGGGTTTTCTGCCCGGATTTTTTTATATTCACATTTTTTTAGTTAGTAGCCTCAACGCTTAACAATTTAAGTTATTGAGAAACTGTCAATTGCGCTTTGCAGTAATAGTGGTGTTTGGAAAATTTAAGTATACAATATTATTGCAGCTCATAAAATGGAGTGATATTCAAATGCGGTAATGACAGATATACACCTTATGTACAGCCATGCGGCTGAAAATCCATCAGAAGCGAGGGGTCTGCATGCGGCAGCATACCCGAATAGAAGACTTCCTTCTCGACGGGTATTTCAGAGGATCCATCAAAGTTTGAGAGAAAATGATTAGTTCCAACCAAGAGTAAATGATCGTGGTAGAGACACATTGGTAAGAATACTGGTGATGGAGAAAAATGTCTTAAGAGTTGTGCAGGACAATGCAAGGGTTAGTGTAAGAAGTGTCGCACATATGCAAAACATAAGTTTTTCGGTAGTTTGGCGAATTATTTGCGAAAAACTACTTGATCCTTTTCATATTCAGCGTGTTCAAGTTTTAAATTCAAATGACTATGAACCACGTCGGCAGTTCTGCCGAGGCAATTTGCGAAAATTGAGGCGATTTCCGAATTTTGCATCTCTTATTTTGTTTATGGATGATGTAAAAATGGTTATGGCAATTTTCATAACGCTCATAAATGGGCTGAGGAAAACATATACTACATATTTCAGTCCAGACATCCGTTTCAGTTTTCCGTCAACGTTTAGGTAGGTATTTTAGGCGATCCGCCAATCGAACCGGTTTTGTTGCCTAACCGATTGAATGGTGAGGATCATTACAATGATTTAGTTAATGACTTGCCAGGAATTTTGGAAGATGTCCTTTTAAATGAATGCCAAAGCATATGGTTTATACAGGACGGGGCGCCACCTTATCAACTACATAATATAAGAAAACACTTAAATGAGTTGTATGGAGACAAATGGATAGGTCCAGGAGGTTCTGTTCCCTGGCCTCCACTTTCCTTAACCCCCTGGACTGTTTTTTGTGGGGTCATCTTAAGGTAAAAGTTTATAAAATTCCAATTGAGACCATTGAGCTATTACCGGAGGAAATTAAAACTATGTGCATGAAATAAGGCAAATACCTAGATTTTTTTAAAGAGTTCTCAAATCATTGAAGAGACAAGCTAGATTATGCATCGAAATGCAAGCTGGTCACTTCGAGCAGTTATTGTAATTTAACTTATTATTACTAATTTTAATTCTATTATTTTCTGTTTCACATTTAGCTATTGTCTAAATCATTAATTAGTTATTTATTTAGTATTACTCTAAATTTAAGTAGTTTTTGATTATGTTCTAAATTATTTATTCAATGGTAGGATCCTTTATAACTGCAATTTATTTAAAAAATGTTACTGAATATTCAAACTAAATGTACTCTAAAAATGTTCAAAAAGGCCATTTGGACAAAGATATTTTTTTACGTAAAATTGTCAAGATTTTATAAATGTGTAGAGAAAATTGTAAAAAAATTGAAATAAAAAAAGATCGGACCGAAAACCCCCTTCATCAACCTAAATAGGACGCTTATGATTTGTACCACGAAAAACGGAGTAACACATGTAATTTAACTTAAAAATGTGTGTAAGACCCATATATATTTTTTTTCTATTTATTTTCAACCGTTTTGTCAACAACAGAAAAAAAACAGTTTTGTTTGAGCCCTTATAAGGACATATAACTTCCTAAGGGTGCGTTTTTAGATACATGTTAATAGTGACTTTTTGGCTTATTTTAATGAGTTCTATACACTGCAGAAGATTGGAACCTAATTTTGGAAACACCCTGTATGTATTTATTATATGAAGTCAATTTAAGAATTGTTTAATAGAAATATATATTGTTTACACAAAAAGGAAATAATGTTTTATTAGAATATTTAATATATTACTTAAGATTTAACGCTAAAACTAGGGAAAAAATCTTTGTTCAACGCTAGCTTTAAAAAAATTGTGTTGTGCATAAGAGTAGCCTAAGTATGTGTAAATTGACTTAACATAATGGGAGAGATAAATTTTAAAAAAATTCAAAATTGCTAATTGAAATATGATTTAAATAATTAAATTTAAAATACAACATTGATATATTGAAAAGATGAAGAATAAAGGATTTTTTAAAATCTTTTTGAGTTTACTTTTCAAGGTAATCTTCATTTTATTCAGAGATTAGATTAGATTCCACTTCGTCCAAATCTTATACAGAAAGTTATTCAATTTCATTTTGATCTGCCTCTGAAACACAAAATACGAAATCATAAAGTTTTGGAAAAATATATCTTTGAAAAAAAAAAGAATTTATTTCTATCTATGTCATTTAGTTTTTGTACACTAATAGTATCTATTGATGGAGGCAGTTGATCAGTTGTCAGACCATTTTAAGGAAAACTTATTTTCAATATTTTCTCAGCCCCAATTACCCGGTTGCTTCCCATAGCCAGAGGTACATTACCGCGTAAACCAATAAAAACCGTGCGCTTTAATTGTGGACTTATTTCAGCCTTAGAGGGTATAATTAGTGAGCCAGTAAAGATATATTTTTTAAGAATTTTTATAATTTATTTTTTTGTGTTTCGGATTAAATTAGAAAATTTAGAAATTTGTCGCTATAATTTTGTTAATAAATTGATGTATTGAATATTCTAAAAAACGTTAAAAAATTTTAAAAAATATATAAATTTGTTTATAAAAAACTCTAAAACATTAAATTAACTTAACATAATAAATACATATAATTAAAAAGTAAATGGTAAAAGAAATTTCCTAAATAAAAATATTAGTTTTATGCATAAAATACCTTAATAATCCAAAGATGAGCACTGGTCAAATCATTTTAAAATGTAGAGAACATTCCGATTTTCACACGACAAATATCAACTCTAGTCACGTCATTTATTGTCACTTAAATTGTTTCCACTATCCTCCCCTCCCGTAACTATACCCACCCGAAACCAGCTGGCTGTTATTTTCAAAGGATTTCATTAAAAAAATATATATAATTGATGACCGGTCAAAGCATCGACCATTTTCGCACTAGCTTCCTGTGGTACTAGAATTTAAATTGTTCTGAGGATGCATAATTCATCTACCAAAACCTCAAAAATAATAATTTTTTAATTTGTTCATAATACTATGGTAACGAACATTAAACAAATAAAACCGAATTGAGTACTTCAGTTGTTTTTTTTTTAGTAGCTTAATAAACTCAATTTTGTCCTGCCATATTTGCGAAAGAAAAAGTCGAAATTTACACTCCTAAAAATGTACAAAAACTCCTGGTTGGGAATTAAACAATGCATACAGCACATTGAAATTTATGATGAATGTGAAAAAGTGAATAATAGATTTTAATCATTATGACTGAATAAAATATTTCAAGGGATCAAGTAGGTATGTAAATTTGATTTTGAAAATGTAAAAACACAGTTTTATACCCTAACAGCAAAACTTTATTAAAACACTCAACGGCGTTTCAACAACTCCAAGTTCCCATTATCAAAGAGTTGTTGAAACGGTGTTGAGTGTTTAAAAAAAGGTTTGGTCTTAGGGTGCAAAACTGCGTTTTTACATTTGTGACACACCAAAGGTTCCACAGCATTTCCATTTGATTGTGTAAACCTAATACTCAAACTGTAAAACAGTTTCTTTTTTTCCAAAGCAAAAAGTGTGGGTGTGTATATGTAATTGATTGAGATGACAGGATAACTTATATATAAATATCCTTAAAAGAACTAAGATTATATTTTTTAAGTCTTAGTAAATTCTTACCATTCCAAATATTTCCATGCCCATAATGTTCAGATACAATAAGTGACGTGAGTGACGGATGCAGGCTAAATAGAGTCCCAACCATAATATTAAAAACTGCAAGACTTGGCCAAATTTTTTTAAAAACTGCAACAATTTCAGAAATTGAGGTGATTTCACGATTAGTGTCCTCTACTTTGTTGCTCACGTAATATGTGTATGCCTTAGAGTATTTAGAGTACCATAATAAAATCATTGTTATTGTAAGAAGTACAATGCCAACAAATAAATAAATTAGCACATATTCTTCAGGATCACTTCCAATTGCTAGTGTTATTAGACTCATCAGTGATACGATGAGTCCGGAATATCCTTCTCCAAACAAAAAAGGTTTCAGATATTGCCTTGGAAATTTTGAAACAAATACCATAGAACTCACAAAAAATAAAGAGTAGGTAACTGAAATCAGAAATAAATTTGAGCAAATATTAATTATACTATATTTCTTAAATATGTATATTAGAAATCATAAAATAAAATCATTTCTATAGAAATTCATTACCATGAGAAATTCAAATGTAGCACACATATATGTATACACTGTAAAATGGCGTTTTATATTAAACAGAATTTTAGATCAGGACACTGTTGTACTCCCTACTCATGTCTCTAGTTACTTATTTTCCTGAATGTCGCAATTCAATTCGAATTTAAATGTTTAGTAAAAGTAAGTTATTTTCAATTTGGTCTACTATTAGTTTCAACAACTTAGGTAATTGTCAGCAACCTATTGTAGGATTCAAAAATTTGAACGCCTTTGATAACTATCGACTATTTAATTAAACTATGTTTATTGAAATAGGATACATATACATTAAAATGGTTAAGATAAGTTAGTTTTTATAAAAATCTGCCAAATTTGGTGGTTGAAAGCCTGGCAAATTACAACCTTTCTCAAAATACGAGAATTTCGAAAAATAAGACAAAAATAGGAATTCAAATATTTTTTTTGAAGAAAATGTGATCGCCTTCGTCACACACACAACTAGACTGCTTCCAATGATTTAGCTGCCATAGGCTACTTCCAAAGATGTTTACTAATTAAAAAAAAAAGATTTTAAAATTCACACCATTTTTAGGTTTTTTTGTATGATTCCTTGATCCAGATAATTTCATTTAATCTCTACTCTATTCCCACTAACTAATAATCTTTAATTATTTTGGAATATATGCTGTTTTCTGTAAATACATTATTTACACCACAAGTCTCTGTTTATGGCTTAGGCGTTTCCTGGCAAGTGTGGAGTCCCCTTCATTTCGCGCCGTTCATACACCGGGTAGATTAATAATTCTAAATATATATGTAGTTAATTTTGTTTTGCTTATTTCGGAGTTTTCTCAGGGGAGAATTCATTATGTACGTTCCTGACTTAGCCTGTAATATATTGAATATATATATTGATGGTTCACAAATAAATGATGTCAATAGGGGTTATCCAAAGGAAAAACAATTGACCAATACAGGATTTTTAGGGAAAACAATCTACTGTAACATTTATTTATGGTTGTATGAGAGGTTAAGTCTGCCTGTATGACTAATCAAGAAAATATAGACCGGGATATATTAATCTGAAATTCAACCACTCGCTTGTGCCTGTAACTGTAGGAAGCGATACATCCTTAATATACAGGAGGCAAATTTGGAAAATTTTCGTGAAATAAGAGAGAATTTCCCATTTGTCCGTGTGTTATCCCCATAACCAATCATTTCTAGAATGGTTATTTTGTGCATTTCTGTTAAATGAATCATTTTTCTGATATTATTACGTACTAGCAACCCGTCCCAGCTTCGCACGGGTTCTGTACACAAAATATAACATGTTACTCCAAGGAGATGTAGGTTTCGGTAAAATTGGTTGAGTAGTTTTTGAAACACCCCTGAAATTTTGGAATTTTGGTGTGAAGATTAAATTTTAACCCGCTGTTAATCATTTTCATAAGTGTAAATATTATATTTATACAATTTTATATATCCTGGAAATACGTGAATACTTAATCAGCCCATCATCAATCAAAAAAAAAATTATCCAACCCATCTGGAAAAATTTTTCTGGCTACGGCCTTGACTCCAGCCACTTTAAATGCTTTATTAATTGTCATTCCAAACGGAAATTGTAGCTGTTTAAATTGGAAAGGCAATTCTGAGGGTATTATGGGAATTCTTGGTATAAAAACAGTTTTACCAGTTGCGTTGCTAGTTAATAAGAGATATTCGATAAAAATGAAATGTAAATTGACTACTTTGAATCTTGTACCGTTGCACAGTTTCAGTGGACTCAAATCCCTGAGTAATATAATAGGAGCACCTACTTTTGATATTAATTTGAAACCCATTTTGTGTCTTAGTGGATATGCTACCAATATCGGGATAAACTTTTTCTATAACTTCTTCCACATTTTGTACCAAAACACAAATATTGTTAAAATGTACAGAGACATTTCTTGCTTGAAACTTACCATTTCCTATTTGGAGCAAGTCGTTAGAAAATTGTCAATTAGCTTCGCTAAACGATAAAATCCTCATATTGGTTTTTAGTCCACATTTCGTTATATGTGACAAAGATGCGATCTTTTGAGCGATGCATTGACTTCATCTCCTCTCGTTTTTCTAGTTATAACTGGCGAAATTTGACGGAAATCTCTAGAGAATAAAACAGTACAACAACTCATTGGACACTGTGTAGTGCCTCAACTCAAGCTTTATGAGACATAGAAGCCTCATGCCAAATAAACAAACTGCTCTATTTATAACTATTGCAAATGCTAGTGACGTCATCACTACATATTTATAATGTCAGTTTAAATGTGGATTGGGCTATTCGCCCACTTTCCAAAGGTATGGTTGCTATGCCGGACGATACTACCTACAGCTAGCTAGGGCAATTTTTTTGTCGGATTGTACTTTTGCTAATAATAAATTTATTAAAAATGTTTTAAGTGTGCCTCCAGGGGCATCTAAAAACATTTTACCTTCATTACTATTACTATTTAAGGATAATAGTTAATTTCTCGTAAATATGTATTGATTGTTGCAACTAAACTGAAATTTAATGGCAAGGTGAATCAAAAACGTTTATAGATTTTCCTGACAAAGATTCCACTTGTTTATTCAATTCAAATAAAACTTGATAAACAGTCAAAATTATTTATGGACGATTCTTGACGTGATGCTTACACACAGAAATCTTCAGCCATGCTTTGACTATCATTTTGCCAAAGCAGATGTGGGTCGGTAACTTGACTGAAGGATATCATGATGGTAAATAAATGTCTATTTGATTTAGTTAAACAGCATAAGACAGCTTAAGAAAGCTTACTTTCCCAATATGAGTCGTCTTCTAACAGACCCATTGTTTTACAAAGTCCTTGAAATGTTTTATAAGTTATAACTTGAAAAGTACGTAGACTAGTGAAATTACCATACATTTATTTTCAAAGTTAAAATTTTACAGAATCTTCTTACTCCTATCCTCTAATACAAAGACTACTGAAAGAAGTAGGGCCTGTTACTACGTGGAGTATCATCTACGGTCAGGACGCGAGGCGCGGTCGAATCACGGCGACATGAAATTTTGCTATATCTCCTAAGGTTTTCATTTAATTTGCAAGTTGAAAAAGCGAAACATATTCTTCATGAAATGCTCAAGACAACTAACGTATTGAAAATAATCTATATATAAATAGGCAAAGACAATACGGTTAGGTACCATTTTCTCCTCTGTCACTCAACCTATTTGCTTTATTTTTGTTTTGTTTAGTAGCTACAGACGAACTTCAGTGCAGAATGTTAACATTAATTTATAATATTGGTTCAATAATTAAATAATAAAATAATAAAAAAATAATCATTTACATGCATACTGTCAATGCCAAACTATGCCGCCAAATTGCTTGGAAAGAAAATCATAAGATAGGTTGACTCCAATGTGAAAGACAAACTAAATTAAATGTAACACTAAAAGTTTTGGCCCTTCGCTAAAGTTAGCCTACATAGTCATGCTATTGAAATAGAACCAACGTAAAATTATAATACATAATAATCGCCGTTTATTGGTCGCTCGCAAGTTTGCAGTTTGCAACTTTCATTGCATTGTAAATATGGTTTGTCAACTAAAATCAGAATTATGTTGCACCTCATCAATTTATTTCTGATATCTTCTTTATTTTAACCTTATACTTTTAAAAAAGTCCTTTTATTTTTGTCGGGTAACTTTCATATAAGTTTAACTAAGATTACAGAAAATTGTGAAATTATGCACAAATTCACGATAAATAGGTAGATCTGACAACACTGAATGCTTAGCCATCTGCCGGAAATTTGTATTAAATTTTGAAATTTCATTACGTTTGTAGCGTTTAGGTTGAATGTTTTCAATTCAGTAAGACAAGATTTCAACGTATTTTCGAGGTTTCAATTTCAATTCACAGAAAAAAATTCGCAAAAACAGGTGTATTTAACCACTATTAATTTACAGTATGTGATTCATATTTCTTTATATTTTGTACATAAAACAGAAATCGTCATGGACTACGTTTGTAAGTAAATTTTTTATATTGAAAATCATACAGAAAACTAATGTTTTCTGACAATGTGGGTATCTTATGGTAAATTAATTTTACATTACATCGTCCCATTTCTGCAAAGTTCTGCCGGTTAAAAACATTTTAAAGATTTGTTTGAATACATTAGGTTAAGTTATTATTTATTCTAGAGTAAAATATATTTTTTTACATACATATTACCTTTGAAATCGTATACTGCTGGATTTAAAATTTACAACCTAAATGATCAAAAAATTTAAAATCCAAAACGCTCTACACGACAACCAGAAACCACTGCGTAATTATATATGCTAGGTTGGTTTTCAAATGATAAATACGGCAGTGGCTGGGTAACGCTCTTTTAGACCAAGTGGTGACCATCTTTTACTATCTTTGGAGTTGTCTATAGTTCAATAGGAAAATATTTATTGTATTGATTTTTCGAACAAGTCGTACTAACTTTCGTAGAAAATAATATTAGTAGTTTTTTGTTGTGATTATAATTCTGTCATTAATATAATATAATTTTCACCATATTCCTAAGGTGTTTTGCAACAAATCATCAATCAGCGGATAATGGAAATGTCATTAAATATCTATCATTGGGTTGTTTGTCATCTCTATGTTTAAAATCGGAAACTTTTAGGTTGCAAAAAAAATCAGCCGATAATTAGATCGAATATGTTGCATAGACATATTTATGTAAAAATAAACCTACAATTATATATATACTAGCCGTTACCCGCGGTTTCACCCGCGTATGGATCGTAGAATTCTTTGAAGAAAATAAACCCTATGAACCATATGGGCTATCCAATATAACAATTTTTTCTAACTTTGTTGAACCACCATACTTAACTATAAATCTACCAATCCCGAATATATTTCACCGAAACTGCAAGCACTTATGGGCCACCCTATATAATAATTCTATTTAACATATTTTGGAACCACCTTGTATAATTATAACTGCTTCAACCTATAACCTGTATAAGCTGCTGTTTATTTGTCAACCAATATAACATTTTTAAATTTCCTAACTATAATTCTACTTCAACATATACGCTATATAACAATTATTTCCCTCCGCACTATGTTTTAACAATCCTTTATATACTCCTTTTTCTGACATTGTGTTAAACACAATATATAACTATAATTTTGCTTTGCCCTATATCTTAGGTGTTCCACATATCAGGATGCAACTGTTCATGGTCTACTTTATACTTATAGGCCACCCAATATTACTTTTTTTGTACCACTATAAATCCACCAATCCCCAACGTTTTACTCAAACCGCAACTTTATTTGGTCACCCTAAGTAACAATTTTATTCAATATTTTTTTGAACTGCTTTTTATAGCTACAACTCTACTTCCATCTGTATATCATCTTGTATATACTTCTGCCAATTAGTCAATCATTATAACTTATTTGTCTATCATTTTTTAAACCATCATGTATAACGATAATTTTATTCTACAAAATATTTCAACCACGGTATATATGCATCTTGCTTAGGTGTCACCATATACCTATAACATTTTTTAAACACTTAACTATAACTCTGATCCACTCTATATTTCAACTATCTTATCTATGCTACTGCTTATGGACTACGCTAAATAACCATTTTCTGACATTTTTTAACCTCTCTGGAAAATATAATTTGTCTCCACCTTATATGTCAACCTGCCATTACATTCAACTTCTTTTAACATTGTTTTAATCACACTGTATATTTAACTATAATTTTACTTCACCCTATGTTTCAGATATTGTATATATGCAACACAGCTCATGTGCTATTCTAGAAAATGTTTAATGCAATTTTTTATCCACACTGTTAAACTATACTTCTTTTTCACCCTGTATTTCAACAATCTTTTATGTACAACTAGTTATTGGCCACTCAGTATAAGATTTTTTGTACCACCCTGTATAAATATAAATCCATCACTTCCCAATAAATTTCACCAGAACTGCAACTGCTTATTGGGCACCCTACGTAACAATTTTTTACATACTTAACTCTAATCCTCCCTATATTTCAATTATTCTATCTGTGCAACTGATTATGAGCTACGCTATTTCACAATATTTCCTCATATTTTTTGAACCACAGTATAAAGTTTAATTTGTCTCCACACTTCATTTAAATCATCCTTCATTTGCAACTTGACTTCGCCCCATATTTCAGGTACTCCATTTCTCTAACCTATTTAACATTTTTTTTACCCACACTGTATTATTATTCTACTTCACCCTATACTTCAACAACCTTGTATATGCAAGTATTTATGGGCCATTTGACATTGTTGCACCACCCTGTATACTTAGAATTCTAGTCCACCCTATATTTCATCTATCCGGTATATGGAACAGCTTGGAGATCATAACATTCCATTATAATATTTTTTAAACCCACCTGTAATTATACTCTGCTACATATTTCAACCATCTTATATGTGCTACTTGTGAACTACTTGTGGACATAAAACATTTTTTTAACCACCCTATAAACTACATTCCCACTCCATCTTATATTTCAACCACACTGTATAAACAACTACTTTTAACATCTTTTTCAACCCATTTTATAATTATAATAATTGTTCAAGAAAATTCAAATATCTTAACTGCTTACATAACACATGTTTTTATTCCCCTTGTATAAATATAATTCATCTCCACCTGGTATATGCAACTATTTATGATCTACATAATATACCTTTTTTGAACCATATAACTTGCTCAATATTTCAGCCAAATTGCATATATGCAGCTGCTTACGAACCACCTGATATACGTTTTTTTTACTCCGCTCTAAGTTTCACATATCTCATATATGGAACACCGTGTAAAATTACACTTGATGTATCAGTTTTGAATAAAAGCTAAGCTGACTTAAGTATCTAATATTTGGTGCATGCGGTGGAACCAATAAAATAATTGTGGGTTATCGAACATGGTAGTATTTTTTTTGCTATATCTCACATTCCTGTCAATGTACCACCCTGTATAAATATAAATTGATCAATTCCCAATAAATTTCACCAAAACTGCAACTACTTATGTGGCACCCTATGTAACAATTTTTGAAATATCCTATCTGTGAAACTAATTATGAGCTACGCTATGACCTCATAATTTTTGAAGCAAAGTATGAAATATAATATTTCTCTACGCTTCATTTAAACCATCCTTCATTTGCAACTTTTGCTAACCTTGTTTGAATCACATTGTGAAACGATAACTTCACTTTGACCCATAATTCAAGTACCCCAAAATTTTTCTAATTTTTTTACCCACACTGTATATTTATTGTTCTACTCCACGCTATATTTCAACAACCTTGTATATGCAACTACTTATGAGCCACCCTATATAACATTTTTCACCACCCTGTATACTTAGAATTCTAGTCCACCCTATATTTCAACTATCCGGTATATGAAACAGGTTGTTAATCATAAAATTTTAAATATTTTTTAAACCCACCTGTAGATACAGCAGTAATTATACTCTGCTACATATTTCAACCATCCTATAATATGCTACTTGTGAACTTGTGGACTACTTGTGGTTATAAAACAAATTTTAAACTACCCTATAAACTATAATTCCACTCCATGTTATATTTCAACCACCCTGTATAAACAACTGCTTCTAACATTTTTTCAACCCATTTCATAAATATAATAATAGCTCAAGAAAATTCAAATATCGTAACTGCTAACATAACATATTTTTTTATCAACCTTGTATAAATCTAATTAAATTTTACCCTTATTTCACCCGCATTGTATATGCAACTACTTATGACCCGAATAGTATAGCATTTTCTTATCCGCCCGTATAAATATAATTCACAACTCCACCCGTTTTTCAAGCACCTGGTATATACAACTGGTTATTGTCCACTCAGTATATCTTTTGTACCACCTAGAATAACTTCGTCCTTATTTCAACCAATATATGCAACTATTAACAGGCCACTTAATATACCTTTTTTACAAGATATTTGAAAAAACAAACAGACAGGCAGACGCGGCGAAGTACTTTGTTTTATAATATGTAGTGATACTTTTATGTTAACTTGATACCTTCAACTAATAGTTAATTGATTTTTAATTTTATTTAGTGTTATGTATGGATAATTAAAAGTACGCTTCAACAATTTAGGGTATCTGTTATTCTATGATATTTGTACATTTTCTGTTTTAATTTAAATAAAGATCAACTACTTTTACATTTATTTCCAAGCTGTTGTTTGTTTTGATCTTTGTCTGACTGTTTCCCATAACGTCCCTTGTTGGTTATTTAACCACTAAATAATTAAAATATTTCACAAATAATGACAAATGAATAATTAATGTATAGATAGTTAACGAAATTCAAACGACAATAGCACTGGCACTGATCATCACTGTCATGCAGATAGACAACAAGATGAGTGATGACGAAAATAAACAACACTGTTTTATTTTCAAATCAGTAAATAGGAACACAGGAATGGTTTTTGCTTACTATCTCATTATCAAGAGCTAAATGGGGATTAAGTATTGAGTGTAATGTAGTGAATTTGTGAAATAACATTTTTTTAATGTTAATTTTTGTAATAAATCTGAAAACACTTAATATTTCCGAATAAGTTGAAGATGGGTGTAGGACAGTGTACATGAATTATGTCTAGAATTTTGTGGAGAATCCAAAAAATAAATAATATATAGGGGTTTGCATTTAAAATAAGAAAATTGGTATTGGCCACTGTCAGATGATACACCCTATATATATTTTTTTGTTGACAAAATGCGCATGTAAAAGTACAAATCGACGTGGCCAAGCCTTTTTCCCTACAAGCCCTCCTTTGTTCGTCGTCAAATTTATATCATTTGGCTGTTCCACACTGTGTACTCTCAGAGCAGACGCCAGAAAGACGTTAAAATTAGATTAAAATTTCACGGTCTAATAGTTCTTTGACCTGATAGTATATGACTATTCAAAGAAAATAAGATATTAATTAATTAAGGCATTTAAATTTATTTTGAGAGTAAAACCCAGTATTACTTGTATGGTCTGATAATTTTGAATTCTTAATATTTGCAAATATTTCATTAGTGAAATTATAGTCCCATTATTTCAACCTTAACAGTTTTTATAAAATGAAACTCTATTTTTCATTTACTATCTCACAAGAATGTATTTATTAGTTAAAGGTGCGTTATTTACAATGTTTCTGGCGCTCTTATATATATATATATACATATATATATATATATATATATATATATATATATATATATATATATATATATATATATACAGCCTGCCGCACCCCACCTTCTTTCAAAGCTAGGTGACAATAATGGCTGCAAATAACTTTTGCTATTGAAATGACCTTGAGAGGTCCCTTGAACCCCAAAGTTAAATACATATCTGAATGTAAAATTGTCTGCTCTTTCTGATTTGGGAATAAAAAATAGGAATTTCTCATAAAAAAAGAAATTTGACATTGAAATGACCTCTAAAAATGACCTTGGGGTCAAGGTCAAGGAGTCCAGTAATTTTGTTACACCCTGTTTTTAAGTTTTCGCGGGCACTAAATGTATTAGGTTGTTTCCGAAAGCAGAAGGCTACGAGAATTATGCGAACCGACCTGAAGAGGGGAGATGTGACTCACCCACCCGGCCATATGGCAGCCATTTTGTTTTTTTTTTTTGATAACCTATTCTCTACGTGTGAACAAAAACGTTCATATCATAAGTTTTGGTCTAACTGAGATAAAAATAGGCTTATTCGACGGGCAATAATACTGTCTATCAACAACATTTCAAAACAAAGTGTTAACGTTTTCTTAACTTTTGAAAAAAAGATGAATTTAAAAAAAATGGTCAAAAAATTATGCAAATCAACAAATTATTGCAAATCAATGCAAAAGCAGTCCCGATAACCTTTCATTTTTTTTCACTAAATCGAAAGCTTTTGAGTTAAGCTACAATACAACATTAAATTCACAACTGTATGTTTATTACTTTAGGAGTTATTGTTGTTTGAACATAGCGTATGCGGAAGCACTAAAAACTTTTGTTGGGACTTTAAACAGGTAAACATTAAAACCACATAAAATTCTTATTACTTTTTACTTGATACTTTTACAATCTTTTATACACATTAAATGTCATCCTATAGCAGTTGTTCAAAGTGCCCACCTCCAGCTGGAAGACAAGTTAATGCTCTGTGTGCTATCTGGGCAGTTGAGCGCTTAATTAGTTTTAAGTCTGATCTTACTTCTTCTGCGACTGCCATAATTTTAGGCACGAGGTCGTCTCTGGTGTATGGAACTATAGCATACACCCTTTGCTTCATATCACCGAAAAAAAAAATAGTCCAAGGGGGTCAAATCGGGCGAGCGAGCTGGCCACGCTACTACACTACCGCGACCGATCCACGGTGCATGGTTATTGTTCAAATAGTCTCTCACTGCTCGAGAATAGTGCGCGGGTGCACCATCTAGCTGCAACCACATATGTTGACGGTATAATAAAGGTAACTCTCTTGTGTGCTTGCGCATACGCTATGTTCAAACAACAATAACTCCAAAAGTAATAAACATACAGTTGTGAATTAAATGTTGCATTGTAGCTTAACTAAAAAACTTTCGATTTAGTGAAACAAATGAAAGGTTATCGGGACTGCTTTTGTATTCATTTGCAATAATTTGTTGAATTGCATAATTTTTTGACCCTTTTTTGCATTTCATCTTTTTTTCAAAAGTTAAGAGAACGTTAACACTTTGTTTTGAAATGTTGTTGATAGACAGTAATATTGTCCGTCGAATAAGCCTATTTTTATCTCAGTAAGACCAAAACTTTAAGAGATATGAACATTTTTGTTCACACTTAGAGAATAGGTTATCAAAAAAACAAAATGGCTGCCATATGGCCGGGTGTATATAGTATTTATATATTAAAATGTATTGAGCCCATAATGTATATATATATAGTATATATATATATATATATATATATATATATATATATAGTGTTATAATTTATAATATTTATATATTAAAAGTTGCTTTATCGTATATATTATGCTAGTACTACGATGTATATATATATATATATATATTATATATATATATTATATTTATGATATAGTATAGTCTGCTATATAGTAATTTCATTATATTAATTTATAAAGTTCTCACACAGATATATATATATATATATATATATATATATATATATATATATTATATATATATATTGGTATTTAAAAGACTCTTTAAAATTATAAGTTCTAATATTATGTTTTTATCCAACAGATGTAACATTGTAATTCATAACACCTTTTTTCGCATAATGTAATATTATAATCTTTATTCAAATTGTCACGTAATATATCTTATTTCATATTTTAATCTTTCATATTATATTACTTTCGTCTCGCATAGATAAAATCTGCACATTTGTTATTTTGGCTTCACAGAATTTCTTTCCTTTTCAGTGTTTAAGTTTATATAGAGTCAGCACATTATTTCTTATAAATTGTTATTCACGACCTTCAGTCCAGCAGATGATTTCGTTTACTTCTAGTGTTAATATTATTGTACTCAAGTTTATCAAGTTATTAAAAAGTTTCTTATTTAATAAATATTTTTTTAAAGGTCATTTTGAAAAGAAGTGATATAAAAAGTGGCGTAGTCAATAGGCATCCAGAACGTTACTAGAACCGGCGAATCCTAATCCCTTAAAGGAAGAAAGAACCTCTCGAGACGTCCCAACTATAATCAATAAATATAAAGCCATTGACAACGAAGTCAGAAAAGGACTTTGAAACGTTTGGTATTCCTGCAATATACGTCGTTTTATTTCTATTGTGGTGTTATTGCCCAAAAAAACACAAAAGTAACCCTAAAGACCTTTTAGAAGCCAATGTAAGAATCAGACGCGCACTACAGTTATCGTACTTTCAGAAACAGAAAACTACAAAACAAATTCCAATAATCCAAATAATAAGTGCTTATCTTGCGGTAGACTCGGACACATCGCGTCCGAATGTCGTCCCCAAAATTACCAAGCACCCGTTTACAATAACAATAACGGTAACAACAACTATATGAGAGAAACCCTTTCACTAATAATGGTTCCCAAAATCAGCCTCCACAATTTCGGCAAAAACAACCCCCAACAATTTCGGCAGAATCAGCCAACCTTCAGGCAAAAGCAGTCACCTTTTAGACAAAATCAATATCCTAATCAACCAAGACAATTTCAACAAAATATGCAACAACCCCGTCAGTCAGTGATTCACAAGATCCCTTATTTCCACCAAAATCCAAACAGGGCACATCACTTAAGTTGCACAAATTCTTTCGTTAATGACAACGATCATTATACAGCTAATAATCACCCATATGAGGATTATCATACAGCTGATAATCAAAGAAATTACGACTATTATACAGATAATAGTTATTCATATGACACATGAAATACTACTAGTTATCATACTGCTGATAACTTCGGCGAACATACTGATGATTTGGACCCACTAGAAAATCAATACTACGAGGATTTTCTTTCTCTCCCAAATCCAGTTCATCCACCGAACATATACGACCAACATCACATCACAAATACAAATAATGAATTTAGACGAAATGAATCCGAAGGTAAACTTTCCGGAACAAACGTTCCTGTAAATACTCTTCACATTGTCAACCCCAAAAACTTATACTACATTAACGACGCTACTGGTCAATACAAACTACTTATAGATACAGGCGTAGGAATCTCAAGTTTCAAAGAGCAAACTGTCAAAAACTTTCCTCAACGATTCCAAGAACATGTAATTATTCAGGGAATCACTGCCATTTGCTCCTGGTAACCCCCACAAGGTCTTTATTTGTAATCTCGACATCGATTTTGATGGCATTTTAGGTTTAGATTGTTGGAGCATTACGAATGTGTAATAGACTTAAAATCTAAGCAACTAAAAAACCAATAATTTCCCGAACTATATTTCTATAGAACCCCGCACCGAAAAAGTATGTAAACTACGATGTCACCTTTCTAATACCGACGCTGTTCTACACACTATCGAAAAAGTAAAAGTTAGATTACCCAATTCCTTGGTATATGTAAACCAAAATGGCGAATTCCTCACTTCAGTTATAAACGCCAACGCCATCTCAAAAATAATTAATTTTGACAACTTCACTATAGAACCCCTTACTCAAACACAAGCCTGCTTCAATTTTAACAACTCTTATGACTCTCAAACAATTGACAGAAACTTATTAATTCGACAACAACTCAGAACAGAACACTTAAACGCTGAAGAAGAAGACATGATTACGAGCCTTTGTCTAGCCTTTCAGACATATTTTACTTAGAAGGCGATGCATTACCTTTTACGAACGAAATTAAACATTCGATCGAGATAAATAACCCCAGGCCTATCTATACCAAATCTCAAACCAAATATCAAAGTCCACAAGGAAGAGGTTAAAGAACAAGTCAGTAAAATGCTCGACCAAGGCATTATTCGTCCTTCCATTTCCCCTTGGTCTTCCCCAGTTTGGGTTGTTCCCAAAAAATTAGACGCATCAGACAAACAAAAATGGCGTGTCGTCATTGACTACAGGAAACTAAATGAAGTCACAGTCGATGACAAATATCGCTTGTCTAATATTTCCGATCTTTTAGATCAACTTGACAAGTACCAATATTTTTCCACATTAGATCTCGCCTCCGGTTTTCATCAGATAGAGATCGATTTCAAAGACATCCGTAAGACAGCATTTTCAGTCGAAAACGGCCATTACGAGTTTGTTCGTATGCCGTTTGGTTTAAAGAATGCCCCGTCCACATTCCAACGTGTCATGGACAACATCCTCCTTGGAATCCAAAATGAAAGTTGTCTAGTATACATGGACGATATCATTGTATACTCCCCAACAATTAACGAACACATTTCCCGGTTGACCGAAGTCTTCAAACGTCTTCGCAAATCAAATCTTAAGATTCAACCCGACAAATGTGAATTCTTGAGAAAAGAGGTAACGTATCTTGGTCATCTAATTACGCAACAAGGTGTAAAACCGAACCCCGAAAAAATCAGTTGTATCCAAAACTTCCCAGAGCCAAAGAACCCGAAAGATGTCAAATCTTTCTTAGGACTGGCCGGATACTATAGAAGATTTATTCCCAATTTCGCTAAAGTGTCCAAACCTTTAACAAAACTGCTTCAAAAGTAAGTTTACTTTAATTACCGACTACCGCCCGCTTACGTGGCTTTTCTCGATCAAGGATCCAGGCAGTAGACTTGCCAGATGGCGACTGAAACTGGAAGAGTACAGTTATAAAATTGAAAATAAACCAGGCAAGATAAACAAAAAAGCCCATGCTCTCTAGCGAATTAAAATCAACCAATTCCAACAAATCGCGAATTTTCAGTCAAAAATCTATGTTTTCAATGACACCGACTCAGAAGACGAACCCGAACCAGAACCTGAACTTACTGACGAACACCTTACTAACGAATTTAATAAATTTGTTGACTTGTATAAAACAAGATCAATAATTGACTATTCAAAGATCGAAACTACTAATTCCCAACTTCTGGACAAATCCCATAAACAAATTATTTCATTTTTCTGGCAAAACAAGTTAACTGATCTATACGGACGAATAATAGACGATAGAATAGATAGAAGTCATGCTAAATTTGTCAAAAAGTTAAAATATGCCGAAAAAATTTGAGTTCCCCTCTAGTCATCACAGAACTGCCGAAAACACCTTTCGAGCGAATCAATATCGATATCTTTGAATATCCCACTCGAAATTATGCTCTAACAATCAGGGACGAGTTAACGAGCTTTACACAGGAATATCCTATAAAGGATAAAACGGGAAAAACTGTCGTTAACACGCTCATCCTTTATTTTCAACACTACGGCACCCCGTTGAGAATTCACTGTGACTACGGTCGTGAGTTCTTTAACGTATTAGTAAGTAAAAGATCTATGTGAACTCTACGAAATAAAGTTAACCTTCTCTAGTGTAAGTCACCCACAATCAAATGCTTCCCTTGAACGCTTCCAAGCGACACTATCGGAAATGATCCGGGCAAATATCGCCGAAAATCCAAACGAACACCCGTTTAATGTTCTACCATACGCAGTCATATGCTATAACAACACCAAAAATAAGACTCATGGTTTCACTCCTTATGAGTTGATTTTTGGTCACACGTCGAGTAGACTACCAGAAACGCTTTACAACCAAAAAAACCTCATTTCCAAGTACGTTAGAGGTCTTAATAACCGTATGGAATATTTTTACAAATTAGCGCGAGCCAAAACCGAACAACAAAAAGAAAACGCCAAAGCACGATTTGAGCAACACGTACCTGATAATCGACCCACTTATAACATAGGCGACAAGGTATATTTAAAAGAATCCCAAATTTCAAGTAAGTCCCAAAACAAATTTAAAGGCCATTTTCAGATAACTGAACTTTTCCAAAATTCTGCAACTCTTCTAAACCCCGAAACGAATCAATCTACAAAAGTAAATTTTGACAGATTGAAACCGTATTTTGAATAGAAATTAGTTCATTTCAGACTTCTTGGACTCTTCACAATTGTGGCGACCCAATTTTCAATAACTCCCATAAACAACTCTTCTTTCATGAAGAAGGAACTGTCAGAATATCAAACGATAAATGGACCCTACTTGTCTACAAAGACCTTCACCCTTTCGTTGATGCCAATGACAACATTTTGAACACTTTAATTGATACTATCCACTAAAACTTAACTACCCGTATGACAGTATTTAAACCTCAAGTACAAACTCATATTAGCCTCCCAAAACAAATATCTGACACTGTAAACTTAAAATATCAAGACATATTCGTAGACACTAAACTTAACAACTCCAAGAGGTAGAAACGAGGACTTATTAATGGTATAGGAACAATTTGGAAATCAATAACTGGAACTTTAGACGCTAGTGATGGTGAATACTTTAATGACTGTATCAACTAGATAACACATGACGAACAGCAAATCGAAAATTTACTAAAGAACCAAATTTCAGTAACGACTTCCGTAATCAAAAACTTCAATACAACAGTTCAGAAACTTCAAATAGACGAAGAAACGTTTGATAGGGATATTGCCAAAATCAAACAATTTATCATGTACATTTCAGACGATCTTGCATTTTTCGAAGCACTAGTCTAAACATTAGATCTATGCGAATCATTAATGGAAGGCTGTCTTTATCCAAGATGCCCTAAATGATGTATTGTCAGCAATATCTTTCGCTTGCATTAAAATGTTACACAGTTCAATAATAAACCCCGCCGATTTAGTTGAATCTCTCCAACTTGTTTCTCAATCGTTGCATAAAAACAATATACCTTTATCAATTTACGCCCATATTATTGCACAATATATTGACATTTATCCTTTATCGTCTATACCCGATCGCCATTCTGGACGACCGAACAGGATTTTATCACATTTTACTAACCACAACTATATATATCGCAAAAATCGATGATTCATTGTTGTATACCACATTTCGGAACTTGGACAACTGCAAGCCTTTAAGCCGAATTCAATGGATATGTTCAGACGTTCTCCCGTATCCGATTGACAGCGATTCCACCTGTGAGGCCCAGCTGTTGAAGCAGTCCACCTTCTTTCCAAAAGTTTGCCAAACTTCGATACTGTATGCCAAAGACTATAATGTACAAAATCAGTTCAAATGTATGGCTAATTTCTGTTTCCGATCTTCTACCAATCACCACAAAATGTAACCAAAACCATTGCAACCAATTCAATCCTCCAATTGCAATCAGACTGCAATGCATTCATCGGCAATACTTGAATCCATTCAAAAAAGTTAACTGAATATTCCCAAAATATTACATACAAAAGCCATCCAGTTCAAATACCTTACAACTGCTGTGAATCCATCCCACCAAAGAAGTACGTTCCAGATCTGAAACCCCTCAGATTAAACAAGATCGACGCCGACGACCTCAACATAGCGCAACACAAGCTCAACCAATATTCCGACGATTAGACAAATTAATAAACCAACCGTTTATTAAAAAACACACATCTTGGTTTGCAATTCTAACCATTACTTCCATCCTCTCATTAATACTTTTGTACATTTTCTACAAGTGCAAAAGCAGTAGAAAGACCAGACTACTAGTCATAGCCACCACAAGTGATGACCCGCCATCACCTCCACCAATGCGAAGTCGAAGCGAAACCAGACGCTTCAGATT
The DNA here is from genome assembly GCA_034190945.1 of Octodonta nipae. NCBI lineage: Eukaryota > Metazoa > Arthropoda > Insecta > Coleoptera > Chrysomelidae > Octodonta > Octodonta nipae. The sequence goes on along the minus strand of CM067219.1, from coordinate 86,185,835 downwards.
CTTCCCCAGAAGACGCCCAAGCCTCCAACTCCAGGAACCCATAGAAGAAGATGAACTCAAACCAATGGTCTGAAAAGTTGAAGCATAGCATCAACTTTTTCGGGATAAATGGAGTTGTTAAATAGGTATTTAAAAGACTCTTTAAAATAATAAGTTCTAATATTATATTTTTATCCAACAGTTGTAACATTGTAATTCATAACACCTTTTTTAGCATAATGTAATATTATTTTCTTTATTCAAATTGTCAGGTAATATATCTTATTTCGTTTTTTAATCTTTCAAATTATCTTACTCTCGTGTCGCGTAGATAAAATCTGCACATTTGTTCTTTTGGCTTCACAGAATTTCTTTCTTTTTCATTGTTTAAGTTTATATAAGTGACCACATTATTTCTTATAAATTGTTATTCACGACCTTCAGTCCAGCAGATGATTTCGTTTACTTCTAGTGTTAATATTATTGTACTCAAGTTTATCAAGTTATTAAAAAGTTTCTTATTTAATAAATATATATTTTTAAAAGTTCATTTTGAAAAGAAGATATATATATATATATATATATATATATATATATATATATATATATATATAACTGATTCCTGCCGAGATCGATGGTAAAATGACGAAGTTTCGGCAGAGGTCCCTCTTCAGGTCGTATCGCATACTTCTCGTAGCCTTCTGCTTTCGCCTCTAGTTACTCGAATTATAAGATTTTCGGGAGCGCGCGCCCTGTTATATAGTAGCGGCTCGGCACCTATCGGTTGGTACCGTGAACGGCTGCGTTTGATTAGCTTTTGGCGGCTCAGTGGCCACGCCTCCCGCTTGCTGATTGGTTATTTCCTGTTGAGTTGTTATAGAACGGGTCCGGGCCGGTACGGTGTTTAATAGAATTTTCCAATAATTCGATAAGTTCTGGATTTCATTGCGTGCGTTCAGACTGTGAGGAATCCTCGCTATTTCAATTGCCTCTCTTACGAGTCATGATTTCGGGTGTTCTATGTTTTCCAGTACTCTGATGTCCTCAAAGTCTATTCGTTGTGACGTCGTGGTGGCGTGTTCAGCAATGGATGTTATTTTTTCCTGCTTTCTTATGGCGTTCATCAAGTCTAGCTTGAATTCTTCTATATATGTATATATCCAAATAAAAAGGAAATCAAATCAATAATAAGTTCTGATTAATAAATGAATAGTATATAAAATAATAAATGATGAATTGAAACAAAAAGTCAATATTAGAGAACAATGAGAATTTTGTAAAATGATTCTAAGACATGTAAAAGTAATATGAAAACATCAAATGCAATTTAAAGATAAAAACGTGAATAGAAATGATTGAAATATAAAACTTGACTGTAAACTGGTCATGTGTAGATGATTTACACAACAAAATTCAAACAATAAATGCATTTTTTGAAAATTAGCAAATGTGACAATTTAAACTAAATTTATTAAAAAGAGAGTAGGAAATCAAATGATGATATAAAAATATTCTATTGACTTATTATGTTACAGTAACATCATTTAATGAAATGAAAATATAAAACATACGTTTATTTCGAGATATAAAATTTCAATCTGACAGCAGGCAAATTTCATAGTCAAAATTTTATTGTAATTTCATATTTGAGTAGATATTGGGCAATAATTAGAAACTTTAGATACTTAGTAAATTATTTCGGATTAATTAAAGATTAAAAAATGACTATTTTCAACAAAAATAACCAATGTCTAAGTGTTTATTGGGAAATAACACCACACTTTAAAGGAAATTGCTGTATATTCCAAACGTTTCGGGGTCTAGATCAGACCCCGTTGTCAATGGCTAAGAAACTACGGATTAAAAAGGTACAATTCCAAGATGTAAATTTAAATATTTGACAATGTTTATTATTTGATTTTTGACGTAACTAAGAGAATTTTATTTGTAATATACAGGGTAGCACAGAAATTTCTAAAGATCATATAATCATAAAGTTCCTTTCAAATTGGAAGAATTTGAAAGGGAGATCTTCAGAACTTTATGTGGCGCTGCTAGGTGCGACTTTCTTATAAGATAGTGCATTCGCCAAAAATGCGACCAAAGAACTTTGTTGATTCAGTGATCCCATTAAAATCATAAGGGAAAACCTAGAAAAACCTTATGAACTATCCCGATATTGGGTTGTTCACAAGGACATGACCATTAGCAATTTCTTCCTTAATCATCGGCAACCAGGAACGACTGAATTCTACGGAGGTAGTAGCGATACAATCGTTTTCATTTAACAAAATTAAAGCAGACTCTTTTAGTTTTCTTTTGGTGTTGTGTTCTTCTTTGTGTAATATAATTGAATTTTGAAACTGTATTTTATGACCAAGGTCCCAAGCATGTTCACAAATTTTGGATTTTTCAAATTGTCGTTTTTTATGTAATTTTTGTGTTCGTTTATTCGAACATTCAGAGGTCTAGAGGTTTCTCCAATATAGAATTTATTACATTCACACGAGATTTTATAAATGCAATTTTTGGTATTTTGAGTTGTGTTATTTGGTTTGGTTTTTGATATAATTGATTTTAGTGTATTTCTTGTTTTAAATGATGTTTTGATATTATATCTGTTTCCCACTCTTTTTAGTCTTTCTGATAGACCCTGTATGTACGGTATAGTTATTGTATTAATGTGGAAGTCAGTGTTGCTTGGTGAAGTTTGATGTTGGTTGTTAGGGATTGTTTGGTATTCCATTTTGTTTAACTCGTTATTAATAAATTTATTAATAACGAGTTAAAATACACTAAAATCAATTATATCAAAAACCAAACCAAATAACACAACTCAAAATACCAAAAATTGCATTTATAAAATCCCGTGTGAATGTAATAAATTCTATATTGGAGAAACCTCTAGACCTCTGAATGTTCGAATAAACGAACACAAAAATTACATAAAAAAACGACAATTTGAAAAATCCAAATTTGTGAACATGCTTGGGACCTTGGTCATAAAATACAGTTTTAATGGGATCACTGAATCAACAAAGTTCTTTGGTCGCATTTTTGGCGAATGCACTATCTTATAAGAAAGTCGCACCTAGGAGCGCCACATAAAGTTTTGAAGATCTCCCTTTCAAATTCTTCCAATTTGAAAGGAACTTTATGATTATATGATCTTTAGACATTTCTGTGCTACCCTGTATATTACAAATAAAATTCTCTTAGTTACGTCAAAAATCAAATAATAAACATTGTCAAATATTTAAATTTACATCTTGGAATTGTACCTTTTTAATCCGTAGTTCCTTAGCCATTGACAACGGGGTCTGATCTAGACCCCGAAACGTTTGGAATATACAGCAATTTCCTTTAAAGTGTGGTGTTATTTCCCAATAAACACTTAGACATTGGAAAAGATGCCACAAGTATCGTTCAGAAAACAAAAATAACCAAATTAATGTCAAATGTCATAACACAACTTTGGAGCGAAATATTAACAGATTTAATGATCGGATTAGACTGAAATTCATTCGACAAAGCAAGGACAGAACGCTGAATACAGTGATAGTAATGTTTTGTGTCAACAATGAAAAATTTGTAATAAAATTAAATGACAGGTCAACAATGAAGCCAGCAGGTACTTGATGACATGGAACAAAATAGCTAAAAGTGCAAATTTTAAGAAAAGTAGAGGGTATTTTGGAAAGTAATTTAGATACGAAATTAAATATCAGGGAGTAGATTATTGTGTGTAAAAATGGATTTTCAAATATGCGGATTTAAAAAGTTTAAAATGTTCAGTCCTATGTCAAATAAAAAAACTGTAAAAGGCAAGAACTGGCAGCAGTTTAAGAAGAGTCGAAATTTAGAAGTGTAACAGAAAACCTTGTTCAAGAGTATAAAGTGACAGTTGTTGTTAACCTTAAGAAAATATTTAATTGGGTCAAAGTATTTCAAGTGAAGAAAGTTAAATAAAATAGTCACAATCCAATACAAGTTGAATGGGAAAGTATTGAAATCAAGTTACAGAAAATAATAGCAATCAAAACAAAGTATCCAGTTTGGCAAGTGAAAACAAATAGTAAACATTTCATGGTAGCAGAATTATTTGGTAGCAGACCGGAAAGCAGTTTAAATTGGTAATAAAAAAATATTTGGCAGTAAAATCAAAATAATTCTAAAGTAGAAAGCAGAGTTATTTGGAAACAGTTAAGAAACACAAATAAAATATTCATGGTAGTATAAATATCATAACAGTAGGCAGCACAGTATACATCAATCAAGGTAAGAGAGTGACCTGGTCAGAAAGAGTTCCACCGTTTTAAAAAGTGTTAAAGTGAAAAAGGTATTTACTTTTGGATTTATTTAAACATTCATATATATATTTTGATTTTCATTTAACCATTAGATTTATAAAGAACATTTGGGAAATAATCATTTTAGCAACGATATGGAGTTTGAAAACGTTGCATAGTCGAGTGACTAGAAGCGAAAGCAGAAGGCTACGAGAATTATGCGAACCGACCTGAAGAGGGCAGATGTGACTATACCGAAAGGCGGATAGATTTCCCGGAAACCACCTAACACATTAAGTGCCCGCGAAATCTTAAAAACATATATATATATATATATATATATATATATATATATATATATATATATAACTAGGCTAGGTTCCAGGTGAGAACCGCGTCTGAATTTATTAAGTGCTTGAAGTTTCGACTCGTGCTTTGGATCCATCATCAAGAGAGAAAAGTGAAAATGAGTTTTAGGGTCTAGATCGAACTCGGGGCCTTAATCTGCCTACTCCCCAAGAGTCACTGGGTAACTGAACTGAATGTGAATCTGCTCTGCTTCTTTTTTTATTTATAGTTATCGCCGGTTTGGAAGGGGTGTCACGTGATGAAGATCCTGTGTTGTGATTGGTTGGGTGTTGGTGGGCGTGTCTGCTTTGTTGGCAATTACTGAGGTCCATGCTGTAGGAAGGTGAGAGCTGTCATCGCGCCAGTTTAGACAGAGGGGTCTTTTCTCTATTTCTATTATTTCTATAGCTTCGCGAATAGTGGATGCCCTCAGGAAATTAAGAGATATGATAGTCCTACTGTCCCCGAAGTTGAAAGGGTCCTGTTTGGATATGATGATGCGCGTATAAATTCAGACGCGGTTTTCACCCGGACCTAGCCTAGTTCATAATAATCACCGCGGAAACCTCTCAGAACATATATATATATATATATATATATATATAAAGATTCCTTTGTTGCATCCGAGGTGAATCGTTTCTTGGTTTGTGCTCTGAAAAGAACAGTTAATCTGATGTTTCGCCAAACTCTCATTTGGCATTTTCAAAGGTAAAAATTTAATCAAAAAAAATTTAAAAAGAAGATTGAGAGGGTGCCTGTGTTTATTTCCACGCGTAAACATGGTAAACTGTAATCGTTTTTCAGATTTCATGTCATTAGTGTTGTTTGATGGCTATTGTTTCTCATGGGCGTTTTCAAAATTTATGAAAGGATTAGATTTATTAGTAGGAGATTTATGGGAGGATTTTTGTAGAAGTGCGTTCCACGTTTTTCTCAAGTTTAGAATGTCGTCTCGTTTGTTTAACTCAACGGTTTTTGTGAATTTCGATAGCTTCCGTATTAGCATCTTTCTGTGATTTCCTACGTTGGCGATTTCTTTGCACGTTTTAAAGTTTATTTTATCTCCTGTATTGAGTTCGAGGTGGAATAAGGCAGACATTGTCTGCTTATTCCTGATGCTTCCTTTATGCTCCTCTGCTCTTACGGAAATGCGTCGGTTAGTATTTCCCACGTATAACTTTTGACAGTATCCACAAGATATATTATAGACGTCGCGGTTCTTTAACTCGATTTTATCTTCCGGGTTACCGAGGACTTTGCCTATGTTCGTTAATATTGTTATAAAATTCACCAAGCCTTCCCTGACTAAAGCAACGTAAAACAATATTCATTATAAATATAATAAAAAAGAACTGTAACTTTCGAATGGGGCAAAAACTACTGATCTCGACGCTTGGCGAACAAATGTAATACCCATCGAGACCGACGAGAAAATTCGGTGTATGGTATTTAAAGCAATATAGAATTCATAACTTGGTTGATATAGCTTAGATAGTGTGATGATTTTTACGTGAAAATAATGTTCTACAAATTATAGTCAATATCAGTTTTTAAAATTAATTAAATTTGAACACAAGGAGTTTATTGCAATATCATGCTTGAGTCGTCTTTTGCCATCAGTAGGACCTCTAATATAAGATAGGATATCTGCATGTTTGTTTTCTTTTATGCCTTTGTTGTTTTCTGGTCATGTGTTTCGGTTTATTGCTTGCTTTATTGTATGATTTTGGTATCCGTTTTTCTTTAACTCTTCTGATATCGTTTTAATTTCTTCGTTTTTGGTGCTAGACCTGTTAATCTTAATGATCTGGAAATAAGGTTGTTGGCGACTGCTTGAATTGCGCTGGGTGACGCGGTGTTCAGGAATCTATTGGTGTGTGTTGGTTTTCTGTAAACTGTCAATTGAAGCTGCCATCTGGGAATGGGAGACGAGTATTTTGTTCTAATTCTAAGGTGAACTGTATTTTAGAACGTAAGGTTTTGATATATGTCGAACCCATAACGTTGATTCAAAATTAGCATTTTAAGAGCTTCTTCTTTGAAGTAGAGATTGGCTATTACTGGTGACAGCGATGGGACTATGGGAGCACCCCCTGTTTGATTCTATATTTGTCCGTTATATGTAAAATATTTGTTGTTTGGTGTATAGTGACTGCACATTTAGGATAGCAATGATGTCGGTGTTGTTCGTTCTTAGGTGTATTTTCTTAATAAAATGTTTAGAGTTTCTCAGATAGGAATCCGCTTCCTCCACCATAGGCTGCATAAACTTAGCTATGTTTTTTAGCAGTTTTTGGGTTGCTGCGTTTACCTTACTTACACCTAGATGACCTCTCGAGTGGTATCAATTGTTTATTGATTTCGTTATCTATAGGTGATTCTCTATTTTAGTTTTTGTAACTTTTTCCAAATACGTTGTTGGGTTTCGGGTTTGTAGTTCGTGTCTTGTAATACATCTGTCATCTCTTGATTGTATTATTACCTGTTCATCACCACGGTAGCATTGCCTTTATCAACAAATTCAAACAGTGCATGCCGTTTGGATGAACAGAGGTTGGAATTTGGAGGTTTGCTTGTTGGTAATATTCTGGACACTTCTTGTCGAATTTCATCAGCATCTTCTTCAGGCGACGAGTGTAGTGAAACTTTAACAGCTCTAATAATTTCTTTGGTGGGAATTGTTTAAGGAGCTATAGCGAAGTTGAATCCTTTGCTCAGAAGTATTTTTTCGGTTTCGTTGAAATTGTAGTTTGAGAAATTTTACACTACTCTGTCTGTCTCATTACTTCGTTCGTTAAACGTGATAGCTTCATGTATATCTTGGAACACTTCTCCATTTTGTATTTGCTGTCCAATTCCATCGCCAAAAAGCTCCATATGACTCGATGTATTCCTTTTTAAAGCTGGCCAATTGTTTTCTGGTATGGTGTATGTCTTCGATAAGTAAGACTCTGCTTGCTTGCTCTTTGAAGGATTTCTTTCGTTTTCCTAGTTTTGGTGTGGTCATTCAATTTGGTAAAACCCGGTAGCACTTTCGAGTCTCGACACTTTTTCTGAACAATAAGATTACACAACAGTTTCGATTACTTCCCTCTTAGTTTTTCAAAATTTTTGGGTAATTTCCGTAAACGTGTTTAATGTTATATTGTAGTCCTTCACGGATCGAACAATGTGGTTTCCTATGTTTCTTGGTTTGTGCTCTGAAACGAACAATCAACTCGACGTTTCGATAAACTCTCGTTTGGCATTTTCAAAGGTGAATATCTGAAAATAGATTGAAAAAATGTTTGCCTGTAGGTTTTATACTACGAGGTAGTAAACTGTATATTCCTTGTTCAGATGCGGTGTCATTAGTGGTCTTTAATGTTTTACCTTGTGTTATGACCGCCCGTGCGTTGTTGACCGTTGTTGACCGCCCTTTGATATTGTTTTTCGTGACCGTTCTCATGTATATTTATGAAAGGAGTTTTATGGTAGGATTTTTGTAGAAGTGCCTTCCATGTTTTTGGCAAATTTATTTAATGGAACCATGGAGTCTTTAGTATATCTTGTGGAGACTGTCAAAAGTCATACTTAAGAAGTACTACCGACGCATTTTCTTAAGAGCAGACTAGCATAAAGAAAGCATCAGAAATAAGCCGACCAGGTCGGTCTTATTCCGACTTAATGCAGGACATAAAATATACTTAAAAACGTACAAAGAAATTGGTAACGTAGAAAATAACTGAAACAAGCTAATACGGGAAGCTACCGTAATTAACAAAATCGAAGAGTTACTTCAAATGTAATCTCAGCATTTAATTTTTTGTTTAATTAAGACATTTTGAACCTTAGTTGTATAGATAATAAATCTTTTCACTCAAATAATTGATGTTTAAATTAATAAATTAAAGCTTTTCTACAAAATAAACTAATACTACTAATACTACTTAAAAATAGAATTTTTCAGCCTAGCTCAACTCGAGAAAAGACTCCACCGTCTCACTCAAAAATAATTATCATTAAAACAAATATTGTCTGCAATGTAAGTATTGATGTAGCAAGTGTCATATCATTTTGGAATCCTTAATAACAGCTTCAACTTATCAAGTTACTTACCAACCTCGCTTAGATATTTTTCCAATACAGTCACTTCGTATGTTTTTGTAAAATTTAAGAGGTAATTTAAATTATTGTTTTGTAATATTTAAGATGTATTTAAAGTTTGCTAGACGTCGTTAATGATTTTTAGTAACTAATCATTTATTTAGGAATTTCGAAATTATTTTTTTCAAATTATCTTTTCTACTGCGATCCCAAGTATTGAGATATTAATACTAATTGTTGTTAGTGATAAAACAAGAGCGCGTTCTGAGATATGCAGAATATTTAATATGACGTCTAATGACGATTGTATTTCCCAGTATACGGTGAGCAGAAAAGAAGAAACAAAAACATTCGTCAATTTGGAATTGTCAAACATATTACCAAACATGGGAGTTCAAAATTGAATGACGAAAGAAATTGGATATATTGTTAAAAGGACAACCCAGAGAAACCTACAAGAGAAGTAGCTGGTGATAATAATGTCAGTAAAACAACTACCTTGAGAAAATTGAAAAAAGGTAATAACTACCCATATAAAATAAACTGGTTTAGGACCTAAATTACTAGTATCCTGATTGCACATAAAAAAGTTGAAAAAACGTTACTAATTGATACTAAGGAATTCTGTTCCCCAAAAATATTCGTTTAGCCGATTAGGCAACGTTTACCTTACATGGAACGGTCAGCAAGAAGAATTATCGGTATTGGTGTACGCAAATTCGTTACTGGATGAGAGAAGTTTACACTCAGTATCCTATTAAAGTGAACATTTGGGCTGGCATAATAAATAAGAGAATAATTTGACTACCCATTAACTGGGGAAAATTACTTGTATTTTTTACAAAATGTTAAATACCTGACTTGTCAACTTTTTTCCTGGCACGGTTAACCCCGCAGACATTAATAGAAGCGCATGGTTTCAACAGATGGAACATAATGGCTAGTTACAGTTCTTTTTCTTTCTACATTGTCATTGAAGATTACGGTTTCACCAACATTGAGTAACAGCTAAAGATCTCGATATCTATTAAAACAGGGATTTCACTGACCCACAGTATTTTCTTTGCTGCTGAGATTTAAAATGAACCACATGCAAATCATTCGATGAAAACGAACAGATTTGGTATAATATTTATGTAACCCCTGCTTAATTTCTTTAAAACCTTTCTATTGTAGTAGATAACTGCTTGAAATTAGGCGGACAGTAACACAAATACAACAAGGCTGGTAATTTTAATTATTAACTAACGCAGTGCATAATAGAAAATCTATATCAGGAAAATTAAAATTTGAATAATAATCAAGAAAATTGAATATAATTTATTTCACACCAGTTTATCACGTTTTTAGAATTAAATAGTGTGTTGGACTATTTAAGTGTTTTCATATATAGTATAGTCTAAAAATACAATGTACTTACCAGTAACTGTAAACACCATACACATAGCAATGAAGAACACAACCCCTTGACCTAAAAAATTATTATATTTAAGAATATACACCACTTTTTATTATGGTTTACAAGTAACACAAACCTTAAGAAATGGATTAACACCAGCAATAAACTAGCAGCGCAGAAGAACAGAAATTTTCCTTTTGTATTGTCGTAAAAGAAGATTGATACCTTTACATATAATTAATAACACAAAGAAAGTTGCAGATCATATACAATTTACAGATGGTTTGCATGGACAATTAGTAGAAAATGAAAAATCAAGAATTAACAGTATGTTAGTTATTATTGAAATCAATATTGTTAATTTGAAAAAACGGTTATTGATAGATATTTTTAATGAATTTCATAAAAGGCTTCAAAAATTCAATTTTAATAAAACATTTCATAAAATTAAAGACATCAATATCAGAAAACTTAGTAAACTAAGTAATTTAAAAACTCATCGCATAAAGTTCGTGATAGTTGGTTTAAGAATCCTACCACCACTCCTTTTCCTAAAGAAGTTGTACAGTGTTATTATAATTAGGTCCAATATTTTGTTTATCTCCTAGCTCTTTAGATTTTTCTATAAAACTATATCTAGCCGACATTGAATTTGCAATTCAACAACTACAAGAAAAAGGTAGCAAAATATTTATTCTCCTAAAATAATTACTATCTATACCAATTTTGTTAATAATAATAATAATAGCTTTAATCATATCAATACAACTTTTGATTAACCAGACGTTTTTATCCGACATCTACTACACAACAAAAAGTTTTAAAACTTATTTCAAACTTAAAAAATAGCTGTCTGATTGATAACAATATGGCTAAACGTTATTCTATTTATAACTCCAATTGTGCAAGATTTTATGGATTACCTAAGATTCACAAACCTACACTTTCGCTACGCCCTATTGTCTCCTCAATAGATGCTCCTAACTCAGGCATAGCTGGATTACGTGTAAAAAGCCTAACTAACATAACTAAAGTCATATAACAAAAATATTCAGTTCTATGACGAAGATTCTCTAAGTAGTCTCCCATTTTATCACAATACGAAATGGATGATCTTATTGACGATTGTGTTTTTTAAGAAATATGTAGACGACCTTATTTGTGGTATCCCGTTTTGTAGTAATTTAGAACTTTTACGTATATTTTATGAATATAATCGCTTTCTTAAATTCACCATTGAAGAAGAAGACCTTTCCTTGATGCAAGAGTTTTTAGAGACGACAACACCCTCAAGTTGAACTGATATAGAAAACCAACAAGCTCAGAGAGGTATATAAATTACATTCTAACCATCCGTTCAAAATTAAAATTAACCTTCTCAATGAGATGAAAAGTAGAATTTGAAAAATTTGTCATCCAACTTTTATCGATAAAAAAAATGTTTCAGGTATTTTTAGATAATTCTTATCCTCCCAAATTGTTAAATAAATTATTATTCAATAATCCACAAATTCTAGGCGTCGAAAGATTTACACATAGAAATCAGATACCAATTAATCCCTACTGTAAGCAATGATTTAAATTTATAGAATTGCAATTACCTATATGTGTCCTTTCCCTACCTTAAAGAGATCACCCCCAAGATCTTAAAGATTTCCAATAATCAACCTAATATTAATTTTATCACAAGTCTCTTAAAACTGTTTATGATTTGTTCAGTAAAGTTAAAGATAAAATCCCAAAATTTCTCCAGGCGAATGTAATATATAAAATAGATTGTAACAATTGTCCAGCCATTTATATAGGACAAACTTCAAGAAGACTTAAAGTTCGAATAACTTCTCATAAAAGCGATATTAGATTGAACAATGATTCTTCGGCTTTAAGTAGTCATTGTATTGATATTTGTCATACAGCAAACTTTGACAATAGAGCGAAATTCATTTAAAAGATTTTTTTTGGAGATGGTATATATTAATAGCTTTGATGATAATATAATTAAAAAAACTGAGCTGTTAAACCTTAACATTATATATTGTAATTTGCTTGAAATCGTTAACAAAATTTCAGAAACTTATCACACCAATTCTAATCTTAGTTAATTTATTTTCACTAACTTTATGGTATCAAACATTTTTTTGTCCAACAATTTGCAGCTTTCTTTTTCAATAATTTCTATAATAATCAACTTTTCTGTAAACTTCAATTTGACATTGTCATTTTCCTATGCGTTTGAAATGTAAAAATATTACCTTTTACTGGATAACGTTTCCAATGTTCAAGTTGTGCTGTAAAGTTGATTCTAAATTAAATCTTAACTAACGTAAGTTTTTATTAAATATTAACTTAATATTATAATTCAACTTTTGTGTTAATTGCAGTTTTTGACTGATGAAGCAATAAACGATTTCGAAAGCTCTCAAAATATAGTTAAAGAGTATACTTTTATATATTGGCTGATAAATAGCAGATGCCAATGTTGGGGAGAGACATGATACTTGTACTTGCTTCATGTGTGAGTATTTTTGACAATTTATTTTGAGCCCCATAAACAGCAAGGAGAAAGCGAATTCCTGTTCTGGTTATTGTTTGTGGAGAAGAATCAGTTTTTTAAATATTTTTGCGCAGTCAATCAAATCTTTTTTTCCAATAATTTTACTACTGACGGTTTGCCCCTTCTATACATTGCTGATGTAGTATCGCAGCCGGTTATTGCATGTAAAAATAAATTATGCTTTTGGCATTTTGGATAAACAGATAAACTTGTGAAGAATCTATTTCTGTTCGTAGTTGAGCTTTTTTATGTCTTAGAAAGTAAATAAATTGATCAATAGAATTTTTTGCAGTGAGTAGTAACAACAAATCAACATCTTCACTAACTACAATTGTTGTGTTTGTTGCGTTATGGTTATCGATGGCTGTTTCAATTATAAGGACGTCTGCGTCATTTTGAGCATGTACCACTAAAATATTTGCAATTGTTAATTTGCTACTTAACATGAAAATAAAACGAAATTTATTATTAATGTTAGGGAAAAATTGTTGTAGTTTGTGGATCCCACACAATGAGATGTAATAGATATCTTCCGTCCATAATGTAAGTAGCGTTTTGTACGATTAATCTCAATATTCCACCTGCATCAAAGAGTGATATCCGGTAATTTCTTCCTCAAAAGCTTTAGTGACACTTATTCGTTGAAATAATAACGAGGACTCTATAGGTACTTCTTTATCGTGATTCGTCATTTTAGACATAAAGGTAATCACAACTTCACGAGCTTTATGGCAATTAATTTTATCGCCACCGACTCCAGAAGCAATAGATAAGATTTTGTGAATTTCTGGAAAAGGGCCATGTTGCGAAAACCAGTATTTTTATATCTTTATCATTTTTCTTGACTCGTGAATCACTTGCGTTTACATGCTGATCTGTTAGGTCCATTCGAACATTAGCAAGAACTTCCAACCCATCACACACAGTATTCATAGCATGCATTCCTTAAACCCATTTAATTAGCACACTTTCTTTCGTACTTCTTCCTCGTGAAATGCATCCAACTGTCTTCATGGATTTAATCATTGATTGTTCTATAAATATATCGGTTGAAATTCCACAACTAACTTTATTAGAACGTCTAACAGTAAAAAATCATTCAGTAATTCTTTGATAAACATTGGGATCAATTACCAGATGTTATTCAAGGCCATGCAGGTGCATATCATGTATAACGTGACTCTTACAATCGCCATATCTTAGAAATGGTGAGTCTTAAAAATAGATAAGAAGGATTTTTGTAAATAATTTTAAGATCTACAACATTGGTTTGACGTACTTTTCCTATAAAACTTACAGTTTTCGAAAAAAAATCCAGAAAACCTCAAATTTTGACATTTGACCCCAAGTAACTTTTGTAGTGCAAATGGGATTAATGGGTACTTTTAAAATTTCCTTTCTCATGGTGAACCCACGCTCTCCACGGAATTTCAGCTTTCCGGAAGTTTTTGTTATGTGAGCAGTATTTTTATGTCTATGTCTAGCCTACTTTATATTAGAGGTATAGTCCGGCTCTAATATAAGGTAGGATAGCTGCATGTTTGTTCTCCTCTATGTTTTTGTTGTTTTCTTGTGTGTTTCGGTTTATTGCTTGCTTTATTGTATGATTATGGTATCCTTTTTTTCTTTAGCTATTCTATTATGATTTTTATATGTTCGTCTTTGGTTTTGGAATCTCTTAATATGTGAACTCTTTTTCCTTATGAAAGCTTTCGAAATCTGTTTAATTTCTTCCTCAGTCAAACATAGGTAGTGAGTTATACAGTACGAACGGCATCAAACACAAACATAAATAAACACGTAACATATATGTCGTTAAAATGCTACATGAAACTTAAAAATTAATATATACGCAAATAAACGTAAGAACAAAATGATTATAAAATAAACTGACCCAGTAAGGTTATGGGGTTGTATCAAATGTTCATAGAGATCCACCATTAATATTACAGCTTCGAATTGATATTAAAACGTTTGGCCCGACGTTCGAAATGTTGTTCCCTTCTTGACTTTCGAAATCAAAGTTATGGAGATAATTTCCAAGTATTTGTGTATGAATACAACAAAAATGGTTTACTAATGGAGGAAAGGCAATAAAAGCAGGGCCAGAGTTAACTTAATTCCGCCCCTGGGAACCGGAAAAAATGCCGCCCCAATCAATACTGTAATTTTATTCAACCTACCTTAAGGTTTACATATCTTATTTTTTTAAATTAAAGTAACTAATGTAATATCAAAAGAACCTATACACATTTCACAAACAGGGTGTAGGTGGCAGTATGCGCTGTTGTAAATTTATTAAATTCTTAATTATTTTAAATTATAAATTAAAATTAATTTGTACAACCGATAAATTGATCATTGATTCATTAAAATTTATTATGTTTTGAAATATTCTAAATCTTCAAGGAAATAAGTAAATTCAATCACTTTGATTATTAGATAACTTTTACTTGAAGTGCCAAAATTATAATTTACAAATAATGCACTAATTAAATTTCTTGAATTATCAATTATATAAAAAATGATTAATTGAAAGAATTAATTAATTATATTGAGCAATCTTGATAAGGCTGGAATTATTTTTCACTTTCCAAATTTTGCCAATCTAGAAAATTTGCCGTCCTGGGTATTACCCCCGACTGCCCCTAGTGTAAATCCACCGCTGATTAAAAGGATTTATGAATGTAAATCAGCATCCAGTCTGAGTAATGACAAAAGGCGTATAATCAGTTTATGCACCCCTAGTACTTAAATTTATTTATCCCCAATAAAATAAATAATTTCTATTAAATAATAACTGAAGATGAAAGAAATTTGTTATTGTTACCTACTTAAATATAAAGTCACCTAAGGTATAAACTAGGCCAATTAAAAACTCAAAACATAGATTTTTAGTAGTGTTATACATAATCAAAAAAAGCCATAAATGTACAAAAATTAATTTAAAAATCATTATACTTACACCCGTCTAGTGGAACTTGGACAAAGATTGTGTTCATGAGTAGGCAGATAATAAACAGACTTAATGAAAAATATAACCTATTTCTGATTTTAAATTTATGCCCTGCGAAAAGCATAACTATTCCAGTAACCATAACAGATATTGATTCAACGATTAATGCTGAAGTTGAAAAATATGTTTGCCATCTATTTTTTTTGGTCAAATCCGTCGAATTGGTGGAGTCATCCTTAAGTTTGTGCATCCAATACTGCAAAACCGTAATACTCTTTTAGTAACAAATTTGATTTGAGTAAGTAATTTTTCAAATAGCTAATTATAGAAATAACATATTCACATGAATCTTATTTAAATTTTAACTATAACCGCTTGTTGTCGACTAGAATATCTTAATAACCCATTCGATCTGTCACTTCATTGTTACTTTTCTTTGATTTAGAAATTACAAATAGTTATTCGAGCGTACAGTCTATTTTTTAATGCAAGTCGAGGGGCAAGGTTCCTTCTAGACTGGCACTGACGCAATAATTGGCGGCGTCATGAGCTGAAACAGTGTGTTGCGAGTTGCGATGCACTTTTGCAGCTGAATCTACATTAAGTGCACCATTTTGCTGAGGCCGCGGTAATTATTAAGTAGAAAAAAGCAAATATCTGGCCGGGTTTCTGTCCTGGGACCCTCGCTAGAGAGCTGTCGATGCAACTAGATGCGATATGCAGGGTATGTATTAGAGCTTACTTCGGGAGGATGGCTAACTTTTGGTGTTGGAAATTAGGCAAATGGAACTTCGGCAAGTGGATATTCGGTGCGTGGATATTTAAATTTGGGACTAATTATTTAGATGTTGGATATTGGTCGATAACGACGATTACTTCAGTCACCACCTAAAAACTTGTGAGATTATATAAAACTGTAGGGCGGCTTTCTAATATTTATCAGGGAGAATGAGTGCAGACTATGTTCTAACAGTGTACTATTAATAATCATACAGCTAAACTTTCTTGTTATTTAACTGCAGACTGAGATAAAGCGACGTGATTCAAATGTCGTCCTTCTATCCTAGAATGAAAAAAAAAAGGTTTGAAAAGCCAAGAAGAGATTAATGTTGAAAATACGTACGCTCAAAATTGGTGCTACTGAAAGTAGATTTTGTGATTTTCATGAAAATACTGAAAAATGGCGTCAAAAAAATGACGGCACATAATCAGATTACCCAAACAGATCCGATTATTTACTAGTGAGAAATGGTCATCTGTATGACATATTTTATAATCGCCTGCCAAATGACACCCTCAATTTTTTGATTTTTCACACATTTAGAAAATACCGGTTCCGATGCTCTGTTTACCTAATTCTTCCATTTATCTTATACAATTGCCAAAACATCTAGTAAAAATCACATATAATTATTATTTAGGAAATTAACAAAATTTCAAATTTAAATCTACAGTTCTATGGACAGTTTCAAAAATAGAGTATTGTTAGGTTGGAAAACAGCGTTCATTTTTAAATAATTTTATTTCTTTGTTAACTTTTAGTAACATTCAACTATAAATTTCAAATATCAATTTTTGGAAAATCTAGCATCGGAAGAATTGATATGACTTTGATACATCACAATTTTCTACTTTAACCTTTTCTGTTGTATTTCTATAAAATACGAAATTATTTGTCATATACTCAGTTATTCATTACTTAAAATTATGCATACTAAAGATAGGTAAAAATCTCAGGGTACTGAGGGAATATTTGTGTTATTTTGTACCAACGGATCCCCAGTAATTTTTTTTTAATTAATACCAATAGCAATGTAGTTGTTGTTGAGTTGAACTATTTGTAACCACAGTAACTTGAATTTTACCCAAAATTTAATTACTCGTTATATGCTTACATTGTTTGCTGTTATGAGGAAAGTAATAGGCATCAAACTGACGACTCCAGCTAGAAAAAACATAATCCTCAACAAGTAAAATTTATCTTTGGGTTCTTCCTCAGCTTCCTTTAGGTAGCAATTTTTTTCAATGGTTTCCAAAGATGCGTAGGACACTGCAACCAAAATGTATTTAATTATAATTATGTATTATGTATGTGTGTGTTAAATAAACTACTTATTGAATTTAGTATTTAATATATTGCAGTGAAATTAACGGGTAAACGGCTTATAGGACAAATGAAACAGAGTACTCTTTCTTCTTTGAAGCCTTTCGTAAATTTGGTTTATTTACTTCGTCAGTCTAAGCTGCAAGTGGCATTTGTTGTAAATGAGTACATTAGTTAAAACTTAATACTTACATAAGTTGAGATTAATTAAATAAGTTAGCAAATCGTTCAGATTGAAGAATAATGATACACAATTATAATTTTGACATTGAACATCATTGTGACAAATGTTATTTGTTATTTATATATCGAGTTTTTGGGACCCTGTTATGCCCACGATCTTTCTAATGTAACAGTTAGGGGCGTTTCTTGGTCATTTAACAGCCCTGAGATACCATTCAGTGATGTTTTGTCGCCTTCCTAGATTTACTGCCCCTAGACATTTCAGACATTTAATTCTGTGGATTACATCTATTATCAAATTCTGATTACTAGTCTGAAATCAGATTGTGAAATTCAAGATGGCGGATCAGTGTTTGAAAAAAGTCATACAACTTACTTCCAATTTTATGTACGGGGTTTTCGACGTCGATGATTCCAAATCTGAAATCAGGTTTTGAAAATTTGCAAAACAAGATGGCGGACAAATTCAAAGTCGAATTTGTTTTTAATTTGGAATACCCTATTTGATCAACATTGAAACCATCGATTACCGTAAATTGGTTGTTCATCAATTAGTTGATTTTTTCAAAAAACTGGTCTTGTAAATATTGGTCATTATTTTCGTTCAGGATCGCATTAATCTTATAAGTGTGGCAGGCAGCGCCTCGACCAATGATACGAGTTGTAAGTACTACACAATTATTATAACTAATTACTGGGTTACTCTAAGCTAGTTACCTCTATTCATTACAATACTATATTTCGAACTGATCGACTGATGGTTTGCGATTAACATCAGTTATCAAAAGTGCTCCATCAGGTCGATTGAGGAGCAATTACAAATATTTGGTGTAGGTGATAAACTAAGGTGAGGTGCTGTATTTAAGGAGGTTACCTAGAAATGGTTGATGATGATTCGCATGTTATACTATAATTTTTTATTAATAGACATAAGTGTGTCATGCGAAATTTCCATTACACCACTTTTCTTGAGGAAGTGGGATCCGCGGTAGCGGATTACACTCAACTTCTAAACTTTCGGAAGTTTTCCTGACAAAAGTTTACCTACTAAATTTTTGTCTTTTATCCTAAAGTAATCAGTGAGTAAATATTTACTCAATGAAAGTAATGCACTATATGTCCACAAAGTTAAGTCCATTATCGTTTATAAACACTTTTCACGCAGTTTTTAATGTCACTGTTCGCTGCAATATTAAACCTATATGAATTAAGTTATTTAACCATGGAATGTTGCAATGTTAACCCATAAAATGGTACATGGTTTATAATTAGCATTTGAAAACTCTGTTTCTATGTATCTTAATTTCCTTTTGTATTATTTGGAATTATGCATTTGGAGGTTCCGACGTCCAGTTTATACCTTTATACCAAGGATCGAATTCTGACCTATTCTCATTTGTTATAAGAACTTGTTCACTTTTTGGAATTATAAGTCCTTTGCTTTAGAGTCGTATGCTAATTTCCAATGCTGTTTTGCTGTTTCGAGCCTTTCTCGAGTTCTTTTGAGTGCTGTCTGGACTCTAAATCTTATATCTTGGTCGTAACTATAGATATTATATAGTGGTTCTAAGGATGATTGAACGTAATTTGTCGCGAAGGATTAGTTTTTTTTGGCGAAAAATAATTCAAAGGGTGTATAATCGTGATATATGCTGGGGGTGGTATTATAACAAAAGTATACTATTTAATCCATGTGTCCCAATCATTTTGCTCCTTATTATATACTTACTGTTATATAGATGTGGTTCAATTTAAAATTATACAACTAATCTTCAATTTCACTTTTCTAGAACTTTTATTTACATCGAATATATACAACAGCTGATTCAAATATCACAACAACAAATTTTACATATAAGCTCTTCGCTCCACTAACTAATTTCTATCGTCGGCTGCTTCCTGACACCAGCATTGAAAATGCTATCAATCAGCCATCAACTCCACAGCCGCCGAGCCATTTCGATAACATTTTTTATTTTAGAAGCGATCGGTGTCGTACTGAAATGAAACAGGGTCGGCTTAGGTAAATTTCGTAACACTGCCCCCCTTTAATTCTAATCGTCAAGGTCAGAAACATCCTCTCCATGCTAGGGAGCAAGTTGATCTAAATGGAACACCTTCAACTTAGCCTTGGGGTTTCGACGGATCCGTTAGACGACTTCATTCAGCCTCTTGACCACCTCGTATGGACCATCCCAGGCGGGTGTAAGCTTTGGGGATTTACCCTTGCTCTGTTGGGGGTTGTACAGCCAGACTTTGTTCCTCTCCTGGAACCCGACTGAATTAGCCTTGAGGTCGTATCGCTTCTTCATCCGGTCACTGGTGGCCAACATCTGCATTCGGGCTAATTCGTGTATTGCCAGCATGTTATGTCAGAGCTGGTCGGCATAATCGTCGATGTCTTGGGAAGGTTCTTCGGGGGACCAAAAGCCAAATCGCAGCTCCTTTCCGAATAGGACCCTAGCTGGTTGGTGTTGTTCTCGTTTTTCTGATCCCCAACATCGTGCAGACCTTCTGGAATACATTCGATTCGAAGTTACGCCCCTGGTCTGAATGTAGTTCCATCGGGATGCAAACCTGCTGAATAGCTGTTCCACTAGCACCGTCGCTACCGTGGTTGCCTCTTGGTTGGGTATCGCATATGCCTCAGGACATTTGCTGAAGTAATCCATTGCGACCAGAATGTATTTGTTCCCCTCTCAGACTCGGGAAACGGACCGGCGACATCGACGGCAATTCTCTCAAATGGGACGCCCACATTGTACTGCTGCATTCTGCCCTTGGTCCGGTCTTCGGGTCCTTACTGGCTGCACAGGTTGCCCATTTGCGGCACCAAGCTCTGACGTCTTCGAAGTAATTCACCTAGTAGTACCGCTGGCGAACTTTGTCTAGGGTTTTATACATGCTCAGGTGGCCTCCGGTAATCCCATCATGTACTTCGGTCAGGGTGGCTGGTACCTTTCTCTTCGAAACTACCAGTTGGGACTTGGTTTCTCGTCCATCAGCGCTTTCCCAAACTCGCTTGAGCAATCCATTGTCTACTCTTAGAGAGTCCCAATGAGCTCATAACGATTTCAGCACACCGGAGTATCTAGCTACCGCGTTCCATCGTGGCCTGGGTGCCCCTCTCGTTTTGAGTGACAAGATTGGTCCGATGTCTGGATCAGCCAATCCTGGATACACTGTTCCGTTGTCCAGTCTTCATTGGCCTCCACTGTCTTCATGTTCAGCAGCCATTTGAGTGCGGCATGATCTGTTTGGATTATAAATGAGGACCATAGATATTTGTGGAAATGGTCTACAGCCCTTATTATTTCTGGTGACGCAATAATTTCTTTCTGGTTTCGAGAATCCACGGCTGTTATACTCGATCATCCTCTCTCTACACCATCTTGCACCTGGGATAGGACGGCCCCCAAACCTGTGTTGCTGGCGTCGGTGTCTAAAATGAACTGACTATGTAGGAAAGGCTAGGATTGGGCTGAAACATAGTGCTGCCTTCAGTCGTCTGAATGATGTTTCGAAATCCTGATTCCAACGGAAGGTCTCTTTCTCAGTGGTCTGCCGATGTAGAGCGCGGCAATGGTGGCAAATCCTCAACAAATCGCCTGTAGTAGGAACAGAGGCCCAAGAAGCTTCGGAGTTCATGCTTGTCTCTTGGGACTGGCCAATCACGGATGGCTTCAATCTTGTCCTCGTTGGTGCGGATTCCTGACTCGGAAACGACGTGGCCCAAAAACTCTACTTCTTTTTGGAACAAGAAACACTTCTTCGGGTTGAGTCTCAGGTTGGCGTTATTAATTCTGGAGAATACTTCGCCCAGGTTCTTCATATGGTCGTCGAATGTCC
>CM067219.1:86094716-86163988 GCA_034190945.1 Octodonta nipae | reverse complement strand
CTTGATTGCAGAGACCTGCAGAAGGAAGCCATCGTTCCAGCGCTGATGGAACTTAAAAACGGTCACCGGGTAATTGAAGAAATCAGATGTTCCAGCAAGATTCAACTCATCCTAAATGTAGATTTGTATTTCAGTTAAATCTTTTTTGTAGATACATTGGGAAAAGTACTGAATGGCCTCCGATATACGAAAATAAAATGAAGTTAAATAGATTCTAGATTCTAATACAATCTATTCTAAACTAGGAGAGCTTAATGTTTGCTTACTGCGGAGCCTTTTAGAGTGACCCTCATATATGGCCATCACACAATAAATTCATAAGCTTGTAAATAATTATTTATGGTAGACGCAGTATCCAAAACAAAATGTTTTATTTTTCAGTTAGGTTTTTCGCATTTTAGCTTGCTTTTTAAGATTTGTACATTATTATTTTTATTAATAGTGTATAATTATGATCTTTAAAAAATAATTATTATTTTACTGCACATAACCAAAAATTGAAGTTTTTTTGGTAGAAATTATAATAATGCAATAGTAAAGTTCTTTAAATTTGCAACCTACAATTTTAATGATTACAGATGACACACAGCACAGTTATGTGAACTGTGTAAAATATACTGACTTTCAAAAGTTTTGAACCCCATAGGTACAAGATATATCGTAAATCTTTTAAAGACTTTTAAATGTCACTGTTCAATCTTAACAAAAAAAAGTTTGTTTTAATTCATTACGTAGAGGTATAATAATTGCATTTTACCTGGTATATGAATCAGTGGGAGTTCTTCTATTGAACTTTATACCCCTCAAAACATTTCTGTCTCGCAACCGTAAGAGACAACGGCAATCGGTGTTTCCAATCTGTGTTCATGTCCATGGCCTCTCCAAAACCCCACTCAATTATCATCATTCACTAATCCAAACCGGTGCCCATCAGTAACAGCACGTTTCTCCAGTCAACTAAACGCCGGTGTTGGGGACCCTTGGCCCACTGTGTAGGGGTCGTTCGATGACGATGGGGACTCTCAAAAGGTCTCCTGAATTGCAAACCTGAGGCCAAAACTCTCCTTCGAACTGTTGCATTCCAAATTACCCTGCGGCCGGAACAGTGCCTGACCTACTCCTACGGACTTTTTGGGCAATATACCGATCTTCGAGTCGTGTCGTAATATGGTGTCGTTCGGCTTTGCTCTTCACCCGTTTAATTGTACTGACTTATTGTTCTGCTCACTGTGCTTTTACTAATATTCATACTATTCTCTATCTGAGAAAACCTTCTTCAAAACAATAATTCTGCTTCATATAAACTCGACAACACAAATCCCGACATTTGGCAGTTTCCACAAGTACCAAACAGTGAACAGTAAAATAACACAGATTTATAAATTTCTGTTTAACTGTATTCTTTAATATTTTGTAATAAATATTACATTTTTTTTAAATCAGAGAGGGGTGCTATACTTATGAAAGTGAGTGTATTTAGTATATATTAAATAATTTTGCAGTAATTTGTTATGAACCTTAATGTCGTCTCAGTTACGAAAAGACACAAGTTGGCCAAAATGACAAATATTGAATATCAATAAAAATTCATCAGAAAATACCGCTTTTTCAAAATCAGTCAATTTATTGAGCAACTAATGATTGCTAGAGTTCTTAGCAAGTTTTTTATTAAATACCTACCGATAATCTGAAGACCACGACATTGACCTATTTATTAGCGTGTTACAAATAGCAAAAGGAGACGTAAATAATCTAAAAAAAAATTTTGTTGTTCTATCTGCAAACTATTTACTTAATTATACTGCTGGTGTAAGTGGCAGCGTTTCTCTTTGCTTAAATTGCATACAATCTATAACACTTATTACTCCATATCTCCACAACAATATTAAAATCGTCGAAATTTTTATTAGATTTTCCCTAGACTAAATTGCAAATAGGGCTGTCAAACCTCCATTTACAGGACAACATTTACATTTATGTATTCAATTGCAATCATTTATAACGTGCATACTGATTTGCCTTTTTTTTGTTTAGCTTCGCTATTTTGAAATTGAAAGGAGCTTGTAAGTTAATCAATCCTTATTATATATTTCAAAATATTCATCTAAATCGATCTTTATAGTAAAGGAATCTACTGGCCAGTTAAACTCTACTGGCTGACTTATCGATGGTTTCTGGAAACGGTTCGGAATCCAACTTTGGTGACAGCCCAACTGATTCAGAGGCTTGTAAGTAGATGGCACAACCAATATCACATCACAAATTTTAGCATATATCTAAAGGACTAACTTCTTAGGAAATTGTCGTACATTTTTATTTACTTGTATAGTATATGTTTTAAAACGGAATAGTAGAATACTATATAATACATATTTTAAACGGCTTGTTCACCATTTCCAAATTATGTTAATTATATCTATGCTAGTAAAAATGTGTTTAAAGGGAGACAATACCTTCTATAAAGATGTGCAAAAAATTGAAACTCCTAACTAGTGATATGCCGATTCGATAATTTCAGTAATCGATTATAATCGATTATTAATCGATTAAATTTTACTATGATTTATGAAGGTAATTCTTTCTCATTTTATTGCAAAATGACAAGATATTTTCAAGAAACTACCTAAAACGACTTCGTAAATCGCAATTCTCACTAAATAAAACTATTGAAGTTTTAAACAGTTTTTTATAAAAATAAATAAGTCATGAAATTGAGATTTATTACAACAAGTAGTGTTTATATTAATATAAAGTTAAAAAAATATCAATGAATAAAGAACTAAACATGAGTACTGAGTATAAAGTCAAAAATTACAATTATTAATTATGACAAATGTATGCGTTTTCAAGCAGCGTCCAATTACGCCAGTTAATAGAGATAAGTGGAAAAAGGTAATTTAATTAATAACAGTATTCAGATAACCAGTAACTTAATAAACCAATGGAAAAATAGTTATGTAAATAGAAATCTTATAAAGTGATGAGCAAATATAATAATACAATTTACCATAATTTTCATCTCGTGCTCAAGAAAATGCTAGATCCGTCCAAGAGCCTTGACAGCTATTCTCAATGCACCTCTGTACATTTAATGCAAAATTTACTATTACTTTAAGCCAATTTCTGGGCATTATAGGCAAAATCCAAGATAGATAAATTGAAGTGGAATTTTTGAACTTTCAAAATATCTTTTGTATATTCCATTTGCACTAGTCTCGTTAATACCCCATCGTATTGCATGTGCAAAATATTCTGCTTATTCAATAGTATCCATCGTGAGCCCAAACAAACTTAATATCATAAACTATCGTTTTGACGATGATTAATATTCCAGTGTTAGTTAGCTGAAAGTTATCAATTTTTGAAAAAAATCCACTTTTTACCAGTTTATCTAATTTTCTCAATGGAAAATGATCCATTCAGGATACATAAGTGCTCATTAAGAAGATTTTTGATTCTCTACAACTTTTCTGTGGAAATTCGTATTTGTGCTAGTTTTTATTATGTACATAGTTTACTTCTACGAATTTGTTGTTAAAAATTTAGAAATTATTCTCTATAAACTGTTACTAACGTAATAGTATAACCGACTTACTGTTGAATTAAGAAATATTATAGAGTTTAAATGTTTTGGGAGTAGTCGGTTGCTTCTTCGAATTGGCTACTGAAATCAAACAACGAACATAATGGAGATACTGTTCATAGATAATATCTAGAGATTCGCCTTTTTGCAATGACTGGGTTACCATGCTAAAACACAATCAACAACAAAAAGTATTTTAAGTATGGTAGAATATTATGTTAATCGGTTATAATCGATTATTAAACTTGTAATCGATTGCGGTGATTATTTTACTAATCGATTAGTGATAATCGATTACGCACATCACTACTCGTCACTATTGTTTATAAGATAACTTTGTTGTGTTTATTAATTGTGGAAAGCTATTGGTTATTAATTTTGTAGAAGTTAAAAAATACAACAAAAATAGAGAAGTGTAGTTTAAATCTTTTTATTAATGTTAATTATCTTTACTGGTTTACTAAACAAAAATACTACGAAACATGGACAGCTGCTCCCTGCCACTAGCGGATCCAGGATGTGGGCTAAGGGGCTGAAGCCCCCCCCCCCCTCAAAATCATCTGAGTGGTATGCTTTTTTAGTGTTTATTGTGAGAAAATCGACATTCAAAGACATCAAGCCCCCCTCCCCCCCAAATGAGATCAAGCCCCCCCAAATGAAAATCTTGGATCCGCCCCTGCTCCCTGCCCTCTTGCTCTAATAATTTATTTTAGTTAGTATGTAGTGCATTAAAGTTACATTTCTGTAAACTATAATAGATAATTTCTGATTAGCCCTATTTCCTCTAAACCAAAAACATGATGCTCCCCCCTCCCGTTAAAACGACAAAACCTGTTGAAGCTGCTTCTACCAGATTATACATCATTGTAAATTTTCTCTTCAAACAAACAATCTGCGACCGTTTTGAATTTTCAAAATATTAAGACAAAGAAGTATATTCATTACTATGCGGTAAAATAAATTTTTAATTTCTATATCTATAAGTTGTTTATTTCGTTAATAATGAATCTTTTAATGTATTCGAAGCTTAATGAAAAAAGAACGACAACATGTATTAAATTCTTTCCTAATTTTCACACATATTTTGATAATTGATAGGATTGATCAAAGTCTTATATAACATAATGTCAAAACCTTTATGCTTTGTGAGAAAAAAAATTTCAAAGTTGTCTCTTAGGTGTGCATTTGACCATTTATTTGCAAAAAAAATTATCAACCAAACAGAAAAATAAAATAAATCCTTCAACATAAATATTAGTGAAACAGAAAACATGCTACTGCTTGCTTGAAAGTAATCAATTGCTAGATTGAATTTTGCAAAAACATATGGTGATATTGGTTTTGAATGTAATATTTTGATGTGGTTTGACTTAGCGACAATAAAAAATCATTTCAATTTTAAATCGAATAATAATGTGTCGATACTTTTTATATGTTAACTGTTATTTTATTCATGTGATGGAATTGTTCACAAATCAGGAATACCAAAATATATTTTGATGCATGTATTTAGATCCGCTGTCGTATTACAATTTTTCGCGTAAACATGCATATTTTACTGTTTGGCAATATGATTCTTTAAGAATACTATTAACTTATCGTACACATACAAGGTAACATAAATTTTAATATAAAAAGTTTTTAAACCCACACTATCTTTAGTTTTTTATTTGTAAAGATTTCTAAAAAACGTTATCTTAAAAAAGTCAAATAATATGTATGTGAATCGCAAGTTCGAAAATAATGGAAAATTTAAAGTTAAATGGATGGTTCGTTCTTCTCTTTTGAAATATTTTTGTTGACTTGTCAGGGTATTGGCTAATATCGAATAAGATTTCTGGGATCGTCTAAGGTGAGAAGTGCTACAGGTCTCAAAGGTAGTCTAATGCTGTTTTTGTCTAGGAACCCCAAGGTTCCTCAGTTAATAGATAACAATTTTTGTAATAACGGAAGGAGCTAAAAATTATTCAGCATGACAAACATTTTTGCTAAATTGGCTGTTATAATTTATTATAAAATTTCTATAAAGTTTTGTTCATCCATATTTTCTGTTGCAGTTGCTAATTCTATTAAATTATATGTGGCAACAGGATATAAATTGCAAATGCAAAATAAGATATAACCACGCTAAATATGTAAACAGTAACTTAGTTTTAATGTTAGCTATAAACATTCCTTTAAAATATTTTGGCATATAAAATATAGGTATGATATAATAAAATAAAAATTATTGGTAAATTCTAGATAATGATAAATTATTTTCTTATAAATATAATTAACAATAACAGGCTGCCAAATCAGTATGATTATGTAATTGTTATGATAATCAAGTTATCATGTATACAGTATAACTGAGCCAGTTTTCAGTTTTTACTATTTTGCTGACTCTTTTCGCATAGATTAATATCTTCTTAAATATCAAAAAATCCAAGCTACGTTTATATCATTCTCACTAAATGGCAGCTGGCTCTATTTCCAACATACTAAATTAATAAAAATTGTCTTCATTTTGTTTTAACACTGTCAAATCAATAGCAGGAGATATAAAATTACAAATTTTGGAAAATACGGTTGAGCCAAAAAAGGTTATTGGGGTAAATAATTGTCAAAATCTAAGCAACCAATTTTGGTATTAATATTATCCAATTGTGCAGCGTTTACGGTGCGATCTTGACCCAGGTTGTATCTATTACGATTTATTGATATGTGTCAAAATAGCATTTCCTTACCAACCGGCAAACTAATTTGTTTTTATATAAACGGTTTTCGCTTCGATAATGGTTGCAGGGATCAACTTGACATTAACAGCTTTCATTTATTTTCTTCAAACATATAAGTTGTATGACAATAGTATAAAACAGTTTCTCTAAAATTAAACCTTTATTAATACTTACTGACAGTTTAAAATACAGTGGTATAACATCTACTTTATTAAAACTATATCGTGAACTAGTCTTACTTACCCGACTGATATGTCTTTTTATCATAATATACCACACAACAATTTAAGGTAATATCTCGAACTGTTTAAGAAATTTTTGAAAAAACTGCAAATAAACAACAATTTTGGCACCACTTGAACTGATATCCAACGTTATTAGTGAATACATTTATATGATTTGCTCGACTTAGAATTAGCTGAAAAATAGTCTTGTAATAACTTCTGATTTCAGGTACTAGCACTCATAATTGGTTTCTGCTATTTTGGTGTCGATCCCTCTACACAGGCAGGAATTCAGGCCGTTCAAGGTGTGGTTTTCATTTTTGTTACCGAAAATACGTTTAGTCCAATGTACGCAACATTAGCAGAATTTCCGGAAAACAAGCCACTGTTTATTAGAGAATATTCCGCTGGTCTATATGACCCGTCAACATATTATTTGTCAAAGATTTTGTCCTTGGTGAGTATGTATTTTCTTATTTTTTTTACTTGACACAAAACTAACTAGTTTTTAGTTTTATGTCAAGTAAAAAAATGTAAAATGATTAGCAGAGAAAAACATGACCGAAACGTCATCATTAAAACATATGACATAAACGCAATCTTATCAATTGTAACGACCTAAAATCAAGAAAATATGCACTCAACTAATTTATAGAATATAAATAAGGTCGAAGAAAACAGCACATAATACTTTACATATATATACATATATATATATATATATATATATATATATATATATATATATATATATATATATGTTCTGAGAGGCTTATGCGTTCATTATTATGAACAAGGTTCCAGGTGAGAACCGCGTCTAAATTTATTATATACTCGACGTTTCGACTCTTGCTTTGGAGCCATTATCAAGAGACAAAAGTGAAAAATGAGTCTCAGAGTCTAGATCGAACTCGGGGTCTCAATCTGCCTACTCCCCTAGAGTCACTAGGTAACTGAACTGAATTTGAGTCTGCTCTGCTTCTTTTAATTATAGTTAGCGCTGAGTTAGAAGGGGATGTCACGTGATGAGGCTGTGTTGTGATTGGTTGGGTGTTGGTGGACGTGTCTGCTTTGTTTAATCTGGCAATTACGGAAGTCCATGCTGTGGGAAGGGGAGAGCTGTTATCGCGTCGGTTTTGACAGAGGGTTTTTTTTCTTTGTTGATGAGACTTTTGTCATTTGGCCTCATGGTACAGATTCGTTAGACTTCTTTCTACAACACCTCAATGGTATACATTCTAACATTCAACTTACAATGGAAATCGAATCCGATTCTTCGCTCCCGTTTCTTGATGTCCTCATAAAAAAAACCAGCCATGGCACATTCTCACATACAGGCTATAGGAATCCAACCCACTTCAATCGATACTTAAATGCCCAATCACATCATCACCCTGTCCAATTAAGTTCTGTAATTAAATCTTTGGCCCTTAGATCTATTCGCCTAACAGACATTGACAATAGACAAAAAGAACTTATAAATCTTCAACAAATCTTTCGACAAAACTGTTATCATCCAGACCACATTGCACGCACCCGAGTACACCAACCCCATCAGAAACAGACCAACAACACCCGAAAGCCTTCCTTCCGTACATTCAAGGAGTCACTGACAAAATAGCACGACTCCTACACCGACATCAAATAAAGACGGTCTTCAACACTAGTAAAACTATAGCCAACTTATCCGGGAACCCTAAAAATAAAGTACCCAACGAGGATAGAGAAGTTTACGAAATTCCATGTCACGATTGCCCACAAAGCTACATCGGTCGTACCAACAGGCTCGTCAACCATCGAATATATGAACATTCTTTGTCAGTTCGCAAAAAGATCAGACTTCAGCTCTCGCGCATCATCTTATCCAAACAGGAGACTGTATCAACTTCGAGGACAGTAAGACTATCATATCTCTTAATTCCCTTAGGGCATCTACTATTCGCGAAGCTATAGAAATAGAGAAAAGACATCGCTGTCTAAACCGACGCGATGACAGCTCTCGCCTTCCTACAGCATGGACCTCAGTAATAGCCAGATTAAACAAAGCATACCCGCCCACCAACATCCAACCAATCACAACACAGTCCCTGTATCAGGTGAAATCCCCTCTAACCCACCGATAAATATTGTTACGAAATTTACCCAAAGCCGACCCTGTTTCATTTCAGTACGACAACAATCGCTTTGAGATAAAAATTGGTTCTCGAAAAGACTCGGAACCTGTAGGAGTGATGATGATTTTTGCGAGAATTTTCTATGCTGGTTTTATAAAGGAAGCAGGCCACGATCGCGAGTTCAGTTGATGGAGCGAAGGGCTTATATGTAAAATTGTTATTGTGATATTTGCAATATAAATAAAAGAAGCAGGGCAGACTCACATGAAGTTGTTACCTAGTGACTCTTGGGAGTAGGCAGATTGAGGCCCCGAGTTCGATCTAGACTCTGAAACTCTTTTTCACTTTTGTTTCTTGATAATGGCATTTGAATTGACATTCATTTAAAATTTGTTTGATTCTTTCCCTAATACAAATGCCACGCCACTTGTCAAACTGTCTGCTGATAGTTCAGGGACGAGAAACGGTGGCATATCATAATTAGTCCATTGAAATGTTACATATTTTTGAGCTTAGCGTGCATTTGTCAGAGGACAAAATTTTATTTTTTAGATATCATGGTTAGTGTTACGTTAAATTGAAGTTTCTGGGGTTGCAACCCTACAGCCGCCATCTTGGAAAAACTCGTCCAAATGATTTTTATGGTTTATCTGACAAACTATAGGTCTCACAAAAAAAAATTGTTGCAAATAAAGTTGTCTATAACTACTGTCAAATAACGTTTAGTCGGACAACCATAAATAAAAGAGTTATAAGCGAAAATCAATAAAAATAAAAAAATTATTTGTCGATATAACTTTTTTTCTAATTATTTTACAAAAAAAATATTATTAATAGTTAACTAACTTCATAGTTCATAACTATACATCAATATTAATGATCTGCCATAATTTTATTGTTGACTTTGATTTTCTGTTTTCTGATTAATTATTTCCTTTCTAAAGTTTTTTCCTTTTAAAATCGTCGAATAAATTAATTGTGATAATGCGATTGACTTTGTTTCAAAAACTCTCACAAATAAAGTTATCAAAACAATTACAAGGGTAAATCATAATCAACGGATTTTTTTGGATAGATTTATTTAATAACATTACTATACAGAAGTGATTGATTTAGCATTTTTCAATATACCATTCTGCGTGATCTACACACTTTTTCCATCGAGAGTTGTTAGTTTCAGTATTCTCTGTTCATAGAATGTTTGAGCCCGAGTTACAAGCCAACTGCGCATGTGCTCCTCTACTACTTAATTTATTACAAATCGTTCTTCTCCCGGTGAATTCTTTCACATGCACGTCAGGGCTTTAAGGAGGGTAGTCCAGGGCTTCTAGCCCGTTTCTTGCAGTGTATTCCTTGTTTTTTGTTTCAAATACGAGGCTTTTGCCAACCGTAACAACTAACTGTAGTAATCCACATTCAATGTACGTTGGGCATGTAGAAAATTGATCAGTAAATTTCCTTAGACTCAAAAAAAATGTGGCAAGGACATTTCCAGATGAAATCTGTTTAGACGTCTTTCAACGATCTTTGGTTTACAGAGAATATCCTCGAAACCCATCGAGCACTCCTTTTTCTGAAACCAAGTTGATCAATGATAATTGATTGAACACTTCCATAGCTGACACCCGATTCTGAGGAAATTCTTCCACGGTTAATCGGCGGTCACGTTCAATAAGCTGTCGAACACTATTGGCATTGTCAGCTGTAATGTTTGTACTTATGCATCGATCATGGTTATCATTCTCGTTCACCCTTAAATTTTCTCACCCACATATACACACGATTTTGAGACAGTGTACTATCCCCAAACTGTGCCTTCAAATGAGTTAGAATTTATCAGGCTTTAACGCTCTTACTCGTTAAAAACTTTATGATAATCTGTTGCATAACAGACGAATCTACCTCTAGCTTAGTTGTAGCTGTACTCTGTACTGACCACACATCATACAATAGGTACTGACGACAAAGCCAAGCATACGCGCGTACCCGGCTGGTTCCCCAGTGCCCATAAATCAAACATCTACTCCAAACAACATAATCTTGCTCGAAACTGCATTCTAAACAGAATAGCAAAATTACCGTTTATATTTGAGTTACCCTCATATATAATGTAATTACCTTGGAAATATATAATGTGATTAGCTTGGAAAAAGCATTTTAAACGTCATGTCAATTCGATGACATGCTATTTTTATTCTACCGTAAGGGGAAATCAGGATCCCCGCTACTAATATTTATGCGTTGCCGAATACCAAAATGCAGAATTTGAAATTAAATTTACAGACAATATAACAAACCCAAAAGAATACTAATATATGATGACTTGTACCAAAAGATTTGATAATTACCATATCCCATTCAGATTTATAAAAAAGTAATTAATTTGATGCAGAATGGGAGCGTTGTTAAGATCATAAAAAATAAAAAGCTGTCGATAAAAAATTACATTTGTGAGAAAACGTTCAAAGCCATGAAGTTAAAATTTTGAACAGTTATTTTCGATAGGCAAATAAACTTTTTGATAAGTTTTATAGTTCTCATTTTTTTTACATTACAGTTACGAGTGATTGAAAAATGCGCCTTCTTCACATTTTTCGCGAATAACTCATTTATTAATTAACCTAACCTATTGATCAACATCTCATTTAGTAGATTCTAAAAATGTGCATACAACACACTTACCTTTGATACTTTAAATTTGTATACCGTTGCTGAGAAGTCACAAAAACTGTCAAAATTAGGGTTTTTGCTATTTTAAACACCTGTAAAGTTGAAATGCTTTTCATTTGAAATTGACCAAGCGCTTTGTAAAATTACAAGGCTTGTATGGTTTGTTCAGTAGATTTACTCTCATGCATCGAAATGTTTTATAATTTTTAGGGGTCCTTATATCCAATATAAGGAAACCCTTATACCCAGCAACTTTCTCCAAAACTACTAGAAAATTGGAATCAGTGTTCACTTTGGTGACCTAATAAGGAGTACATATCATAAATGAAGAAATTTTAATTTTAGGGGCACTTCTGGGAGGAAAATTTACAAATTCCACCATCTGCCCCTTATTCTCGAAACTAGAGCCTAATGTTTTTAAAAATATAGGGAATATAGGATATTGCTCATAGTTTAAAGGCAATATAGAGAGAAACCCATAATATTAATTCTGAGTGCATATTATAGAATTATTAGCAACCCTTCTCAGTTTCGCACGGGTTCTTTACAGGAAATATATAATAACCTATGTTACTCTGAGGAGATGCAGCTTTCTGTAAATTTAGTTGAGTAGTTTTTGAGTGAAATCGTAACAAACAAAAAATCAATATTCTTTCCTCGTTATAGGTAATATTAATTTAGATTATTTTTTAAGGGCCAATTATTTACGAGGCAAACAAAACAAAAAACATTCAGATTAGTTTCTAAGTACATTCTGTGTATGCGACATTCATTACCTGATCACATGTAAAACGTACAAATTATGTTTCGAAGTAAAATGTGATATAGAGCAACATACAATTATCTGTGCGAAACGCACTGTGTGCTTAAGTCTACTCCCGCCAAGCCCATAGCCAGCGGGAAGAGGGGTATTGGGGTTTTAAACACCCCCCGAAATTTCGTATTTTTTTGGTTTCAAGATTAAATTTTAAATCGTTAATAATCTTTTTCATAAGAATGAATATTATGTTTATATAATTTTATATATCTTGGAAATATGTGAATACTTATTCAGCCCATCAATCAAAAAATGTATCCAAGCCCCCCAAAAAAATATCCAACCCACCTGGAAAAAATTTCCTGGCTATGGCCTTGAATCCAGCAACTTTAAATGTTTAACCCTGCCCTTTATTAATTGTCAGTCTAAACGCTATTTTACGGGAAATTGTAGCCGTTTAAATTGGAAAGGCAATTCTGAGTGTATCTTGGGAATAAAAACAGTTTCACCAGTGCGTTGCCAGTTAATATGATACATTCGATCAAAAAAAAATTAAATTGACTACTTTGAAGCTTGTACTGTTGCACAGTTTCAGTGGACTCAAATTTCTGTGTAATATAATAGCAGCACCTACATTGAGTGTCTTAGTTGATATGTATACTAATATCGGGATAACATTTTTCAATAATTTTTTCCGCATTTTGCATCAAAACACAAATATTGTTAAAACTTACATAGACATTTCCTGCTTGAAATTCACCATTTACTATTTGGAGCAAGTCGTTAAAAAATTGCAAATATCTTCGCTAAACGATAAAATCCTCATATTGCTTTTAAGTCCATATTTTGTTATATGTGACAAAAATGCGATGCTTTGACTTAATTGGCTCGAGTTCCTCTAGTTATAACTGGCAAAATTTGACGGAAATCTCTAGAGAATAAAACCGAATAAGCACCCATTAGGCAGTTACTGTTGCGCAGATTTCGCATTGTCCTATATAGTGCCTCAACTGAAGCTTTATGAGACATAGAGGCCTCATCCCAAATAATCCAACTACAATCCCTCATTAATTTTCTGGCACGATGCCACAGCTAGGGCAATTTTTCTGTGGGATCGTAATTTTACTAAAAATAAATTTATTAAAAATATTTTACCTGTGCCTCCAGGGGCATATAATGTTCAGCATTCAAGCGACATTCATCTTGAATGACTTGTAAAAGTCTCAATTGGTTATAGTTAGTTTCTCATAAATACTCTGTATTGATTGTTGCAATTAATTTGAAATTTATTGGCAAGGTGAATCAAAAACTTTTATAGATTTTCCTGACAGAGATTCCCCTTATTTATTCAATTTAAATAAAGCTTGATAAAATAATTCGGCCAAAATTATTTAAGGATAATTCTTGACGTGATGCATACACAAAGAAATCTTCAGCCATGCTTTGATGATCATTTTGCCAAATAAGATGTGGGTCGGTAACTTAACTGACGGATATCATGTTGACAAATAAATGGCTAATTGATTTAGCTGAACAGCATAAGGCAGTTTTAGAAAGCGTACTTTCCCAATGAGAGTCGTCTTCAAACCCATTGCTTTACAAAGTTCTTTAAATGTTTCATAAGTTATACCTTGACAAGTACGTAGACTGCTTAAATTACCATATCTTCATTTTCAGAGTTAAGATTTTACAAAATTCTCTTACACCTACTCTAATACAAAGACTACTAAAAGAAGTCGGGCGTTTTACTACATGGAGTAACATCTACGGCTCGGTCGTGAGTCGTGGGGTCACGGGGGCCAGCCCGGCCCGTTCGAATCATGGCGACACGAAATTAATTTCATTGCGTGTTTCTTATTTTGATTTTGCTATATCTCCTAAGGTATTAATTTTAATTTGCATGGTGTAAAGGAAAAAAATATTCTTCATGAAATGCCCAAGCCAACTAACCTATTTAAAATGATAAGGATTAATACCGCATTTGCCTAAATAGCGTTCAAATTACCGCTTTATAATTGCCCATTTTTAAAATATTAAAATGAGTATAGCATGTCATCCTTAAGAGAAGCACATATGCAGTCGTGGACTTTTATGTAGACCTTCATAAGGTACACAATTCCAACTATTTTGTTATATCTCAAACGGTTTAGGCAGCGTTTTCGTTGAAAGTTCCCAGACGGTTTATGTTTTTCCGACACCTCCAACAAATATCGTTATATTTTAGCGAATTTGTATAAAAATTTAACAAACTATATAGTAAAGTCTTTCACTCTATCCATTGGTGAAAACAGGATGAAAATCGGTGCGGTGGTTTTTGAGTTTATCGCGAACAGACAGACAGACAGATAGACGCGACGGAGGACTTTGTTTTATAATATGTAATGATGAAAGTGGGCATTGTGAGAAATACAAATATATATATATATATATATATATATATATATATATAAATCGGTCGGGCATTCATGTTCCCGGAGAGATAAAATTTATGATACACTAACGACGACGTAATCAATTTAGGGCTGAAAAGCACTAAATTAATACTCTCTTCGAATTCTTTTACAAATGAGTGACCAACCGATAAGCTCCGAACTGCGAATATATAACAGCGCCCGCTACTGGACATCATAGTACTCGAGTAACTAGAAGAGAAAGCAGAAGGCTACGAGAACCGACCTGAAGAAGGCAGATGTGACTCTGCCGAAACGTCGTCATTTTACCATCGATCCCTGCAGGGATCAGTTATCAACTACGCGGATGAATTCCCGGAAACCACCTAAAACATGTAGTGCCCACGAAAACTTAAAAACAATATATAATATATATATATATTATATATATATATATATATATATATATTGAAATGGAAATAAACATGCATCAAAAGAAATCAAAAGTCAAAATATCTAAAGTAAAATGAATTCATAAACCTAATATAACATAACAAAACCAATGTTTAATTTAACTAGTAAAATATAATGTTTTGATAGTAGACACGTTTGAAATAAAATTTTAAAATGAAAACATGTAGGAGTTTAAATAATCATATAACAAGAGTCTATTAGATGTCAAAGAATTGTCATTGAAAAAAGTTTAAAAAGTCAAGAATCTTCAAGAGAACTTGTAAACAAACAAAACAACCAGATCCCAGGCAATTAAAGAAGTGTAAGTGCATAAAATAAATGGTATTGTAATAGAAGGCACTAATCAGTAATTACAATTGGAGATAGTCAAGTATAGCAGATCACACAAAACTTGAGGAAAAGGACCTCTACAAGGAGTAACAGTTGTAAAGTCAGAAAGCAGAGTAATAGTAGCAGACCAACACAGCCTTGAGAGAAAGCAAAAGTGAAACCATAGCTAGTAGCCAAGGATAACAGTTGGGAGGATTAGTGAGAACACTTTGAAACGATTAAAGTGAAACAAGATATTTCCATTTATAATTTATTTAAACAATTTATTTGGCGCTCTACTATTTATATTATTAATTCAAAAAGTTTATTTACTGGGAAATATATTTTTAGTAACGGGTTTATATAACAAAATTAATTTCAGAATTGCATATAAACATTCATTACATTTTAAAATTTGGCTGTAGATAAAAGAAAAAGAACTGTTCGAAAACAACAAATCATTTTAGATTAATTTCAGTATTTAATATTTAAGAATTTGTTTAATGATTATAGTTCATTGATGGGTGTATATTTGATGTTTATATATATATATATATATATATATATATATATATATATATATACAAAAGTGAAGAAGGTAGATTGAGGCCCCAATTTCGATCTAGACTCTGAAACTCTTTTTCTTCACTTTTGTCGCTTGATAATGGCTCCAAAACAGGAGTCGAAACGTCGAGTATATAATAAATTTAGATGCGGTTGTCACCCGGAATAAAGAAAAATATTCCTCCTATTTTCTGAAGACCTAAAATTTATATATATATATATATATATATATATATATATAGATATTATATATATATATATAGATATATAGAAGAATAAAACACACTTGAACTAA
Organism: Octodonta nipae; assembly: GCA_034190945.1. NCBI lineage: Eukaryota > Metazoa > Arthropoda > Insecta > Coleoptera > Chrysomelidae > Octodonta > Octodonta nipae. The sequence goes on along the minus strand of CM067219.1, from coordinate 86,147,888 downwards.
ACAAAAAATAAGACGAAAACCCTAATGTTCCTGTCGGGGGTAAATTATGAAATTAAACGAAAATAAAAAACAAACTTTGCCAAACACATCAAATGAAAGGGCTTATTATGAGGACTACAAATGTATTTTCTTTAAATATTTAAATTTATTTGTTTAAAAGATATTAATCAAAATATAAACAAAATCGACTTTACCCATCTCAGATACTATACGACCAACAATTTTGAACAAAATGGAAAAATAGGGTCTTAATTGATCTTTACGGGAAAAATAAGATAATCCTGATATTAACTTGATAGGCAAATTGCAGAATTAAATTAAATATGAAAAATTTAGTTTGTTTCAAATGCATCCTGTAATAAATAAGTATACCCATATATCTGCATACTACTGAGCCTAAACTTTAGAAGTAGAAAATATAGCCTTAGTCAAAATTTACCGGATCCTAATCATAATTTTGGGGCCCAAATTAGAAAATTAAATAAATATTTTTATAAAAATCAAAGTAATCATGTAGGAGATAAAATAAAAATGCTAGTTGTGAAAAATAAAAGTGTATATTTTTTATAAATATGAAACGCTCAGTTTAAAAACTATTATTGAAAATAAATTCACTTATTTCCCTGCTTTTTCAGAATTCAAATTCCATATATTTTGTAGTACTTTCTAAACCTTGTACTTTATAGTTTCTTTATTAAAATGTTTATGCCGGAGTTGGTATAGTAGAACTGTTCTGTATAAACGGGTATAAGAAAAATAATATCGTTGCCTCCGTGGCGCAATTGGTTAGCGCGTTCGGCTGTTAACCGAAAGGTTGGTGGTTCGAGCCCACCCGGGGGCGTTTTTTTTTTGTATGTTATAGTTAAATACTGATTTTGCAAAAAATGTTTATTAATTTATTTTATCTACCTCTATCAATAAGCTCATATTTAACTTTCTTCTAAAAAAAAAACTGAATGGAATTGAGAAACAGTTATTTTTATTCTGTCCTGGTGTGGAGAGCCTCAGGGCAGCGTTTTCTAGGCGTCCGGTAAGATCTGAATTTAAAAATATATAAAAATGACTATAAATCATTTACAATTTTGTTTTAAATCGGGGTCAATTTAATACACTTTGAAAGTACCTATTAGTTAGATGCTAGCTTAATTACTAATAGTGTTGTTTAAAAAAATTTCAAATATTCGGGAGACTTTTAGGGCAAAGCCAACTATACACCTACCTATATGAATCTGTTAATCTAAAAAAGAAAATTAGAAAATCCTTATTGCGAAAATAAAATTTTTTAACATTTAGACAATTAAAAAATAATAATTTGGTCAAGTGCGAGTTGGACTCGCATACTCCGTACCACCTTTGAATACAATGTAGGAGAATCAAAGTATATATTTTTCTAATATTTCAGGTTAAGACAAGTGGATTTTCTTATATTTACCTTAATATCTTTAAACCACGCTTTTTAAATTTATAAAAAATGTCCACTTTTATTTCTTACATTCTTTTTATTTTACCTGCTATATGAGTCCCTTGATTTTAATAAAAATATTTAATTAATTCTCTAATTGACCACAAAAGATTCGGATTTTCGCTTTATTTACAATAAAATGTCACTATATAATCTTTTGTCTTAGTTTTAGGCAGATATATGGGAGAATGGGTCAACTTGTCAATTATAAATTATTAAACATTTTAAACAAATTATTTAAAAAATATAAATGAAATATATTTGAATTTTGATGATTCTTTTCATTTGATACATTATAATTTTTTTTCCAATAACTTTATAAATTGCTATTAAAATTTGTGTTTTACTTTTCTTGATGAATTATAAATATTTTTTTTAAAACTTTTTAAGAATTTTTTAAAAAATATGAAAAAATATACTTATGTGCCTCATTGTTTCAACTGAAATTTAATTTTTCATTTAATTCTGTAATTTGGAGGGCAAACTTAATATCAGAGTTGTGTCGTTATTTTTCCTATAAAGTTCAAGTGAGGACCTATATTTTTGTTTCAAAATTTTAGGTCGTGTAGTTTCTAAGATAAAGTCGATGTTTTATATACTTGTCCATATCTTTTAATCAAATGATTTTAAAAATATGAAAAATATATATTAGTGTTTCACATAATGAGAGCCTTTATTTAATATATTACAAGATACGTTAAAAGAATTATTTATTATATTCTACTTAAACCATAATTTGCTCCGCAAAATTAATATAAGAATTTCTACTTATTTATCCTATAACATTCAAATGAGGCCAAATAACCCAAATTTTTTTTCAAAATCGTAGGTCACATGGAGTCGGAAATAAAAAAGGAAATTAGTATTTTTTAAATATTTCCGCTATTCTCTTGAAAGAAAATATTTTAAAAATATCAAAAAATATATTTGTATTTCTTATAATAAGCCCTTTCATTTGATATATTACATGATACCCTTAAAAAGTTAAATTTTTTATTTTCCGTATAATTCTATAATTTGCCCCCCAAAATAAATATTAGAAATTTCTCATTATTTTTCTTGTAAAGTTTAAGTAAGGCCATACAAACCCAATTTTTTTCAAAATTTTAGCTCTCATAGTTTCGAATATAAAGGGGAGATAGAATATGAAAAAATATATGTATTCCTCTTAATGAGTTCTTTAATTTGATATATTACATGATACCTTTATATATATATACTAGCCGTTACACGCGGTTTCTCCCGCGTACGGAATGTTCAATCCTTCGCAAAAAGAAATAATTTATCTAACATATGGTTTATCCTATATAAAAAAAATTCTAACTTGTTTGAACCACCCTATTTAACTATAAATCCACCAATCCCGAATATATTTCACCAAAACTTAAAATACTTATGAGCTACCATATATAACAATTTTATTCGACAATTTTTTGAATCACCTTAAATAACTGTTACTCTACTTCAACCTATATTGCAGCCATCCTGTATATGCTGCTGTTTATTTGTCACCCAATATAACTTTTTGAACAGCTGACTATAACTCTTCTCTACCCTATATTTCAGCTACGTAACTGCTTATGGTCTACGCTGGATAACAATTACTTCTGATACTTTTTTAACCACCTTTTAAAGTAAATTTTCTCTTTACTGTATATTTTAATCAACCTTTATATGCAACTTTTTCTAACATTGTGTTAAACACACTCTAAAACTATAATCTTGCTTCTCCCCATATTTCAGATATTCCCTATAGTAGAACGCAACTGTTTATGGTCTACCCTACAATTTATTTCTATTTTTTTTTATCCATCCTAATGGAAATGCCTGTGGAACACTTGGCGAGTCACAAATATTCAAACACAGCTTTGCACACTAACACCAAACTTTTATTTAAACCCTCACCCAAACTGCAACTTCTTTTTGGCCACCCTATATAACAATTTTATTGAACTTTTTTAACCGCTTTGTATAACTAACTCTACTTCCATCTATATTAAAACCATCCTGCATACCCCGCTGCCAATTTGTCAAATATTACCTTAAATTATTTTTGAACCACCCTATATAACCATAATTTTACTCTACAAAATATTTCAACCACCCTGTTTGTGAATCTGCTTAGGGGCCACCAAATATAAAATTTTAAACACTTAACTATAACTCTACTACGCTATATAACTATTTTTGAACCATTCTTGCTAGTATAATTTGTCTCCACCTTGCGTTTCAACCACACCCTATATGCAGCTTTTTCTAACTTTGTTTTAATTACATTGTATGAACTATAATTAATTACTTCGGTTCATGTTTCACATATTGCATATATTCAACAGCTCATGTTACACCCTACAAAAAAATGATCCAACCTATTTAACTATCTACTCCATCGCTATTTCAACTACCAAGTATTTGCATCTACTTATCCGCCACTCAGTATAACATTTTTTGTACCACCCTGTATAACAATAAATCTATCAATGCCAAATATATTTCACCAAAACCGCAACTGCTTATTGGGCACCGAATATAACAATTATGTTCAACATGTTCTTGAATCACCCTGTATGTATTACAACTACCCTGTATACTCTACTGCTTATTGGTCAACCAATATAACACTTTTCAAATAATTATCATAACACTTCTTCACCCTGTATTTCAAATATCCTATCTTTGCAACTTATGAACAATTTTCCTCATAGTTTTTCAAGACGTATTAAATTATAATTTCTCTCCAAACTTCATTTAAACTCCCCTTCATTTCCAACTTTTTCTAACCTTGTTTTAAGGACACTGTATAACTTTATCTTTACGGGGAACCATATTTCAGGAAATCCATATATGAAACTGCTATAACAAAATTTTTCTAGCATTTTTTCCTACCCTGTATAATTATAACTGTCCATCACCCTATATTTCAACAATCTTTTATATGCAACTACTTATTTCTCACCAAATACAATTTTTGTACCACCCTGTATCCTTAGAATCCTACCCCACCCTATATTTCAACCATCCGGTAAATGAAACAGCTTGTAGATCATAATATTAGTTTATAATATTTTTTCAACTCACCTCTATAGTTGTAATTATACTCCGCTACATATTTCAACCATCCTATATATGCAACTTGTGGATATAAAACAGGTTTTCAACCACAACATAAACTATAATTCCAATCCATCTTATATTTCAAACACCCTGTATAAACAAGTACTTCTAACATTTCTCCAACCCATTTCATAACTATAGTTTCTTATGAAGATAATTCAAAGATCCTAACTGCTTACCTAACACATTTTTTAAGATTTTTTATTCACTGTATAAATATCCCTACCCCTTTTTAACCACTTGGTATATGGAACTGTTAATTGCCCCCTCAATATAACTTTTTTGGACCACCCCGTTTAACTAATTCCACTCCCCCTTATTTCCACCACACTGTATATATCCAGCTGCTTATAGGACACCAAATATAACTTTCTTAGATTTTTTAAATCCATGTAATTCTACTCCGCTCTAAGTTTCCTATATACAGAACACCCTGTAAAATTACTCTTGTTATAGCAGTTGGTTTTTGTTAAATCCAAACATGTTACATTTGCACATTCCGAATTTTAAATAAAAGCTAAGCTGATGCCAGTATCTAATATTTTGTGCGTACGGTGGGACCAATTGAGTAATTGAATTACCTAACATGGTAGAGGTTATTTCGCTATATCTACCGTTTCTATCAATTTAGAGAGATAAAATGTCTATGAGGGTTTCTCCTTAGTTTTCCTGTAAAGTTCAGGTACGGTCTCTAATTTTTTTCAAAATTTTGCACTTTATAATTTTGGAGAAAAGGGGGGATGAGTAATTTTTTTTGTTAATATCTTTTAAACAATTTATTTAAAAAAATTGTTTGTATCCATCATAATAAGCCCGTTGATTTGATTGTATCACATGAAGTGTTAGAAACAATTTTATTTTTTTAAAATCCTGTAATTTGACCCCTACAATTATTATTAGGGGTTTCTCATTATTTTTCCGATAAAACTCAGGTGAGGTCTTATATCTCTAATTTTTGTCAAAATTTTGCGGCTTATAGTTTCGGAGAGAAGGAAGGGGAATGTGTAAAATATTTTATATATTTGTTATATCTTTTAAATAATTTATTTTAAGAATATATTTGTTTTTGTTATAATGAGCCATTTGATTTAATATATTACAAGATTCGATAGAAAAAAAAAGTAATTTTATATTTTCCATTTAATTCTGTTATTTGCCCCCCAAAATTCATATTAGGGGTTTCTCCTTATTTTTTCAGTAGAACTCAGATTTTACGTCTTTTGGTTTAGGCGATAAGAGGGGGTATGTAATTTTTGTATATTTTTGTTATTATCTTTTAAATTAATTATTTTTAAATTTTGAAAAAATATATATTTGTGTTCCTCAGAATGGGACCTTTCATTCGATGTATTACATGATGCATTTGAAAAGCTTTTAATTTGTAACTTTTCATAAAATTCTATAATTCAGAAGTGGACCGACAAATTATTCATGAGATTATTGACTGAAACATGAGAGTGTGTATCCTGGTCACTAAATAATTAGTAGATATATAAAATAGGTTGACTACCTAATATTAGTTCGTTTAATTTAAATATAAACTATGTACTAAAATGTAGAAAATAGATCCATTAATCTGACTGTAACTATCATATTATAATGAAATAATTATGTTTATTACGCTGACGAATACATATAATTATATACTCATGCGCAACCCTTGAGGGCCTAAAATGGGTGGAATGATATCAATAATGACAGAATGAAAATTATTTAAGTAAGTAGTGTTTGACTAAACATAATTAAATTTCATTTGTAACTTTAAAATTAGTTCAATAAAAATGTTTTTTAATTAGTTAAATATCAGATCATACGGAGGTTATGAAGTTTTTTCTGCTTTGTTCGTAAGATATATGAACTAAAGCATGGCCTTTCTCTACTTTAAAAGTAATCACATTAATAATAAAAATATCATGACTTTCAATATATTGAACTTTATTTTACATATGTAGATCTTAATGGTTCCCCCGACAACTAACCCATTTTCTTAATTACTTAAATTTAATCCATCCCAGGAAAAAATTAACGCTAGAGATACAACAGAATATTTCAATACCTTTCCTAAATGACAATATATGTTACATTTACAGAAAACTTCCCTATACTGGTCTTATCATTCATAGTGAGTCCAATCATGTTTTACAACATAAACTAACATAGCTATAGGCTTATATAATTTATATTTAAAAAAGAACCGATTTCAACTGGAGTAGAATAGATATGAGAGTTTTGGACCACTTATGCAAAAAGGCAGATATATCAGTATTGGAGCCCCCGTAGGCCGCCGGCACTGGTTGTGTGGGTTGTTGGGTATGTTAGGTGTCTATTGAGTAGTTGTGTGAGTTTCATAAATTTGGTGGCAGTGTTAAGGGAGAAAAATGCGAAAACGTTAATTTTCTTTGAATAAAATTTAATAGTGTGTGAAATTTCCATCCGTCCGCCACTGGTAATGCGAAATAATTCAAATAGCTTAGTGGCTTGAGTCGCGTTTCGCGATTTTTACGAGTACAGACTTGTTTTTCCAAAGATCAAGGTGCTGGGTATGGGGTCAAGAAACTGCGATCATTTGAAGGTCAACTAGTCGGATTCCGGCCAGCCATTTGATTTTTGCAATTTCAGGTGGATTGTTGAAATTAGAGGGAACAAATAAACGCGAGATTATTAGAAGGAATATGTTTTATTAAAATTATACAAAATATCATACAATTTTTTTAAATCTAATCGAGCAACTACATTAAGAGGAATTATAATTTCATAATTATTGCTTTTATTTTTTTCAATAAATAAGTGGTTTTCCCCATCCTCTGCCCATATGGTGGCCCGTAAATTGTTGTCGTAATCTTCGGAAACCAGTACGTTGTTGTCATCTCGGTACTCACTGATAAAATTTAGAAATTTTTCAAAACCAGCTGGCGTAAAAGTCACAGATGATGTTTCTTCTTTTGGAAATGGATTCGGTTGATTAGACTCATCTTGAAGAACAGCTTCATGATTATTTGAACGCAGGACTACTTTCTCAGCGGTAAATACTATTTGCAGAAAATTTGCAAATTTGTAGTGAGCTACTAAGTAGTTGGGTGTAATTCTCTTGGTAGTTGTTCGGTTGGTAAAATTAAAGCGATGGTTGTTGGACATAACGTCACTGTAAGACATCTTACTCACTTCAAGAGATACTGCGGGAAACGTGTTTGCGTTCAAATGTATGTTATTCACTACCGCGAATGCGGTTGACTCTCCCACCAGAGATAAATTAAATAAGAATAAAAAAAATTTGCCCAGAAATGTTAGCCGAGAAATGGGATCGAACCGGGGGGTCTGTAATGGGGAATATACTTACCTTTGTAATTAACTCAGCGCTCTTTCTACTCGGCCATTTCTGGGTTAATACAAAACAGGGTGTAAAGGAATAAGTGTTGCATTATAAAATTGTTAACTGAAGAATAAAGACGTATACGTCATTTTCAATAATGATATTAGTGAAAGCTAGTATTACTACTGGTTTTGTGATATTGACTTTTATATCACAAAACATGCTATACACAAATATACCACAGGGAGTGGAAAATGTGGCGGTATGCTTTTCTAGGAATTGCTCAAATAGATCTGATTTTTCGCTAATGAGGCGGACATTGCTAAATGATGGGCTACTACCAGCATATTTTGCAAAATTTCCTAAAGATAGCACCCCATTACGCTACAAACTTAAAATTTTCTTTTACAATGGCACTGTGGAGGATTTTGATGGATTAACAGCAAATTATGATTGCCAGCAGGAAGCCGAAGCAACAGCAACGACTAGTAGACAACAGCTACCAAATTCGCTTCAGAGAGAACTCAATAACTTATTAATATTATTATGTTTTGCTGTTATATCTTTGATATTATTGTTGGTAAAACTTATGTTGAAATGTACAAGATCTATACACTCGTTAATAAAATAATTTTGAGAAATAAAAATGCATGTTATGTTTCATTTATTTATTGAGGTAAAATGTTATTGATTAACCAATCATATATATCATTACAATTTTTTATAGCACATTTGTATTCTGCGTATTCTTCATTAGAATCTTCATAATGATAGCCACAGACTATGGGATATTTACTTGTCTCACGGTCCTTCTTAGTCACATCTCTCAACTTTATGGCGTTGATGGTATGCTCCAAATTTATGAACTTTACATGATTGAGCCCAAGCTCATTTTTACACTTTTTAACTAATAAGTCATATTTTTGGTGACCTCTAACGTAGACATGAGAACATCTGGAGAGAAGAAAATTCAAAATCATATTCAACTGGCTTACATCCCAGATTCCACCATTGTAGCTGAGTCCATGAAGAAAATTCTCACAATATCTGACGGTTCGTCGATCTTCCTTGCACAGCAATTCAAATGGCCGAGGAGGCTTAAACAGGTAATGTATGACACCCGTTGCATGTGTCTTGATAGCCAATTCTTTGGGAACAAATTCCCCGTTAAGAATGAAGCCTTGAATGTCAACGATTGCGATTTCCATTGTGAACTGAAGTTGTAATGTGAAAATATGCTCTTTTATGATAGGTTACGAACAATTTCGCTGAGTGGGAGAAACTCCATCAAACAATCGTGGATGATTATACAGAAGGCACGTGTTCTGTCAGGAAAACCTGTTTGAGATTCAATATCCAGGCGTACATCCACAGTGGAGGATTTCATGCTGTCTTCACGTCGGGAACAATCGATTACGAAGAGAGTGTGATTCTTGAAGGTGAGATAGTCTAGGAGCGGGTGTCTTTTGTCAGCAAAACTGGGATAAAAGTCCGTGTAGCGTTTGTAGGCTTCTCCGTATTCGTTCCTGGGGAAATCCAATAGCCATCTCTCGTTCGGCCAAAATTCTCCATTAAGAGTTAGACGAATATTAGATATGTGGATATGATCAAATTCCGTGGGATCAGCCGCTATGTTGCTGTGCTTATTGGTCTGGAAGGCAACGATGACGTATCGAGGACTCTCTACAGCAGCACAAGTTTTCACAGCCCAAATTTCTCGTGTGGCGCCTGTCTTCAGAGCAGGCAACTCATGAAGCTCCCATTTACGAAAGGGGATAATAATGCCGGTATCCTGCTTAACGGCTTGCAGCAGTTCAAGTTTCATATCATCGTTGGGGAATATATGCTGGACTTTGAGTTCAATGCTGTCAATCGTCACGCTTGCTTTTGTAGATTTATCAGTAATAATAAGACAATCATCATCATTTCTTGCTCGCACTAAACGTATTGTTTGCTTTCCACAGGTTACTCGCTGGTAGTCGTTGAAGAGGGAAAACAAATGCTTGAGCGGGATGTACATTCGGAAAGATCTGTCTGCTGCATTCACAATTGGTTTACCGGGAAAATTCCAGCCAGCAATAGCTAATTCTCTTGAACTGGTAGGATCATAGCACAGATAACCTCGTATGGCACTGACGCGACCGGGATCGCGAACCGATTCCATTTCTTTACCACACTGTTCGTAAACCATATTATCGAAGAAAAATGCTCCTGCATTAGGGGATAGGGAAACTTCACCTGCACCTGCCGTTACATTAATTTGACCCTTAACGGCGATATACGAGTCCGCCATGGATAACCAGGAATCGGCTTGGTTCACAGTAATCTCCACTATGTCGTTGTTCCCAAATGACTTTACATAGGGATAGTAGGTTCTGACTTCCATTCTGCGAATGCTGTCATCGAAACTGGGCTTTCGGAAGATATCGAATGCTTGAGTTGACATGATAGCCTAGCGATTGTAGAAATAGTTTATTGGAGAACGTAAGTGATCTCTTCAAAGGTTTCGTTGATACTGACTTTGGCTGTGGTATGTTTGTACTTTTATGAGGATGCTCAAATATGAGTAAGCGTCCCATTATTGCTGCAATAGCTGTTTCAGTTCCAGTCTCACAATGATTTCCTCCCCTCGGAAATTGACGAGTTCAGATTCCTGATTAAGAATTCTCAAAGTTATGTTGTGTATTTCTCTTCGGTTGATAGGTAGGTAGATAAGATGTTGAGGTGTTTCGTCAATAGCGAAACCAGGATCAACTCCAATGGCAAACTCGTATATGGTATGTGACGGTCTGTCGTTGTAGAATGCTCCCGATGTGATGTTACTATCGAGATGGATTGTTCGCACTTTTATAATATTCACTGGTAAATCAGAGCTGTGCACTTGAAGAGGTGTGAGCAGTCTCTTGGAAAAACCCAGTATGGCACCGATGCTGTTTTCCTTTTGAAAGTCTATTGCGTATTTACTGCTGTATATTTCACACTTGAGTGTATTATTGTTGGGTTTCAATGAGAAAATCTCATCCACATCCTTCGAATGCTGCACACCCAAGACTTTTCTAATGTGCGCTTCAATATCACCAATTTCGTAGCTGCCTTCAGGTAATTCGATGGCGGTTGGTTTCTTTTTCGAGTCGATTAAATGCACTTTGCTACCCTTCTCAATGTTCGGGATGCTGTTGTAGGAGTGGAAACTCAGCAAGGCTAGACCGTAATTGTAGTCAGGATGAAGTTGAATAGGTGGTTGAAAATCAATGGACAGTATTGAACTGCGTCCTTTCAGCGTTAATATCAAAGACATGACTGAAGATTTCCCTCAATGTTAGGTGTTATTATAGAGAAATTGCAGACACAAATGACCGCAATTAGATTGAATATAATTTTGGTAGGAGTCGTTGTTGTAGAGTATCGATACATTACTTCCTAAATACTCAGCCAATTCACGAGGCGGTTTCAAATTACCAAAACTATCGAAATATTGCGCAACGTTTCCATTTTTAATGTAAGCTACCCAGTGTGTGCCTTTGTTGCGACTAGAATCCAAGTTGATGATTGCCGACTCGGTTCTTGATGGTTGTTTGTTTTTAGGTAAGGCATCACGCATAAATACACCTTTAAAATTTGGTATTTTCAATTTTTTGGCGTATTCAACAAGCTCGCTGGTGTAAAGTGCTCGACTGGGTAGCTTTATCGGGAGTTTTTTTGTTGTTTCTTCAAATAGAGACCGAAGCCTCCTTTGCGAGACTTTTTCAGGTAGAGCCCGGACCCTTTCTTTCCAATCTCCTCCATAGCTTGATTGTGTCGTCTGTCCTCTTCGAGTTTCTTTTTAGCATTTTTTGCGTCTATGAGTGTTTTACCCAAAGTTGCAGCTCCTCCAGTAAGGGTTCCAAGAGCTGAGAGTCCTGCAAATAGCGGGAGTAATGGGAGAATTCCACCGACTTTTGACTCGAATGGTATAACACGAGGAACTCGAATTTTCTTACGACCGCCAGCTTTCTTAATTGCCATCCTAGCCGCTCTCAAAGCCATCAGCGATGACTGTCGTAGACTTTGTCCTGCAGGAGAGTTAGCGATAGCTTTATTCGTAGGTAGCATGACATGCTTTCGAAATGGTAAAAGGGTTTTGCCTGTTGAAGATTTTCGCTTACGGGAAGATTTTTTCACACCTCTACTCCTCTTTCGCTTTTGAGATTTCATGCCAAGACCGAGTTTCTGTTTGGTTTTCATAGTCGTTGTTATGAGCCAAGCAGCTGCTTTTTCACCGAGTGAAGCGTCCTTAGATTTGAATCTCTCCCAAGCCCTATTCTCCAACTCAAAATCTGCCTTATGACGGTCTGCTAGAGAAGTGCTTTTACTGTAAGCAATATCGTGATCCCGACAAGCTGCGTCGGTTTTGTTTATACCTCGCTGTCCTAGAGCTAAGCGTTTTTCGAGTTTCGTACCCGGTCCACAAAATTGATAGCCAGGAAGGTGAATTTCAAAGGGTAACTTGTTGATTAGAGTGTTCACTACACTTCCACTACCTTCAGCGGTTAACATAATACTGACTGACTGACGTTCAGAAAGTAAATTTTATATTTAAACGTCCACCCGAAACACATGTACATCAGTTTACTTTGAGATGCACATAAAGCAGCAAGATATTCAATTGCCTATAGAAAATCTAGATTTTGTGGCGGAAGGGGGTGACAATGATAGTGTGCCATCGAAAAATGGGAAACTATGGCCAAATTCCGTCCGGGCGGCGTTCTGCGGCCCCAGCGGCTGCGGGAAAACCAATGCGCTGCTCTCGCTTTTGTTCAACGAAAACGGATTGCGATTTAAAAATGTCTACGTGTACTCGAAATCTTTGTACCAACCAAAATACCAACTACTACAAGAGGTTCTCAAGAGCGTTAAAGGTGTGTCATATTTCCCTTTCAGCGAAAACGAAAATGTAATTGATCCATCAGACGCCTGTGAGTATTCAGTGTTTATTTTTGATGATGTTGCTGGTGATAAACAGAAAAAGATTCAGAATTTCTTTTCCATGGGACGACACCGACACATTGATTCAATTTATTTGTTACAGACGTATAGTAAGATGCCCAAGCAACTAATACGAGACAATTGTAATGTGATTGTGCTATTCAAACAAGATGAAATCAATTTAAAGCATGCCTATGATGAACACGTATCTCCGGATATGTCATTCGAACAGTTTAAAGACTTGTGTTCAAAGTGTTGGCAGGATCGCTACGGGTTCGTGGTTATTGTTACAGAATTTAATTTAAACGAAGGGCGATATCGACAAGGTTTCGATAAATATATAAGACTACAAAGCGAAAAATAATCAGTCAGTCAACAAAAATGTCTTCAGTGAGCAGCAACAGCATTGCAGAAGCTTTTCGCAAGAAAAAAATCAAACAACTAGCACGGTCCATTCGCAAAAAGTACCTCAGTCTGAAACTAGGTAAATCGGAAAACGATGAGACCCTCAATAAGCTCTTTGAACCGGTAGTCGGACCTTTGAAACAAATAGTTTCGACTACATCCAAAGTTCTCACCAAGATACCACCAGCGTCAACACATTCACCTCCGGTGTTGCCATCTATAAAACGAGAAACAATTGTGAAAAAAGAAAAACTAGAACCGTTAACACCAAAATCCAGTCTATTCCTCGAAGAAGAACCAGTCGCAGAGACTAGTTTTTATACCGATGCTGAAGCCGAGGAAACGGAACAAGAGGAAGATGATCCGACTAATTACTCTGACAAAACCTTTGAGTCCTATATGGAGCAGTATCCAGCAATGGTGCAAAAGTATATAACCGAATATTTCCACAAGAGTGATAAAATTGACAACATTTATGGACCCTCATACAATTTGAAAACCTCCAAGTGGTATCTCGGTAACAAAGAAATCAACTTCGATACGAGGACAGGACGTCTTACTGTTGGAGACGCTGTGTTTCGAGGATCACCTGGTCTTTACCAACTGATATTCTACAAGGACCCCGCATACACTCCAGATGACAAAATCGTGTACCAAAAAGTTCTGGAGCGGGCATTAGTACACCGGAATGTAAAAGGACATCTGAAACCCTCAGGAATATCCAAATACAAGGATGTCATTAAACCTATGTTTATAAAACCAATTAAACCAAGCAGCAGCAGCGAAGGAAGAGGTATGAAGTTGAAATATAATACAAAGCCTATGGAATACGTCTACTGGGACGATCCCAATGAATTGGTAGATCGTTTAAGGTTACTTGTTGCATCGAAAGAGGCCGGCAACACATCCCACGACAACGAAATTGTAGCGATAATAAATGAGCTCAAAGAAGCCAATATTATACGCGACAAATAACCAAAGTAGTCATTAGTAAAATGTCTCTCGATAAATTTGGTCGAAGTGCTGTTCAACAACAGCAACCGAGTGATTATGAGCGCGCAAAAATACCATTTTCCTTCACAGCTGATGGAAATATTGATGTAGAGAAAGTGATAATTTCAAATGTTGCAGATCCTAAAGCGGATATGGATGCCGCCAATAAACTCTATGTTGATGATAGAGTACGCGACAAGTTGTCTCAAATTAAAAAGGACTTTCAAGTGGCATTCAATGATTTCAGCGATAAGGTTTACAGCAGTATGCGAAAACTTGAGAAAAATCAACATACTACTGATAGCAGCTTAAGGGTTAATCAACAGACCTTTCTGGAATTTCAGTCAAATACCAACGTCCAGCTTAACCAGCTTACGAAATTGCCACAGCAAATTGAAGAGAATCTAAAACAGACTATAAGTGATGAAATTTCGCAATTGAAAAACGATATTGATGAAGTGAAGGTCATCAAAGAGAAAATGCTAAAAGTTGTACCCGAACTATATGTGGATATGCAAAAATTACACGATGAAATGAGTGATAAAGTTAATAAGATGAACTTAGAGATGAAAAAATTATCAGATGGCATCAAGAGCGAATTGCGATCTCACAAAAACGAAGTCTCTTCGCAAATCAACAATCAATTAAAGATGATTAATCCAAAAATTGTAGCCATTCAACAGCAACAGCAGCAGCAGCAACAGCAATCTGCTCTAAAGACTAAATAAAAAGGCATCAGCCATGTTAAATTATAGTAGTCATCATGAATTATTCCAAGGAAAAAGTTCAAGTTGTAAAGGAGCTGCATCGACCTGTGAGAAAAAAATTTCCACGACGTCACACCGTCATTAAGGGTTTCGATGATTTATGGCAGTCTGATTTAGGACAATTAGATCTTTATGCGGGAACTAATAGAAATTTTAAGTATATCTTAGTGGTAATTGATTGTTTTTCCAAGTACGTGTGGACGAGGCCGCTGAAATCAAAATCAGGAGAGGAGGTGACAAAGGCTTTCGAGAGTATTCTCACTGCTAATGGTGGGCGCCGCCCGAAAAACTTGCAAACAGACCACGGAAAGGAATACTACAATAGTCACTTCACGAAACTAATGCAAAAATATTCGATTAACCACTATAGTACATTTAGTGGGATGAAAGCAGCCATATGTGAGCGCGTGATAAGGACGCTAAAGGAGAAATTATTCAAGTATTTCAGTTTAAATGGCAGTTACAAGTGGATTGACATTTTACCTGATATCGTTCAGTCTTACAACAATCAAAAACATCAGACGACGAAAATGCGCCCTAGCGACGTAACTGCTGCTAATGCTAAGGACATTAAAGTATTCAATAGATTGAAAATCACCGGACCTAGGAAACTCAAGGTGGGTGATGTGGTGCGAATAAGTAAAGTGAAACACGTCTTTGAAAAAGGACATACCAGGAATTGGACTACAGAGCTATTCAAGGTACGTCAATATCAGCTAACGAATCCCATTACCTACCTGTTGGAAGACATGAGTGGCAGACCAATTCAAGGGGATTTTATGAGGAAGAATTGCAAAAAACCGCAAACCCTGACGTTTATCTCGTGGAAAAAGTGTTGCAGAAAAAAGGCAATAAAGTCAAAGTTCGATGGTTGGGTTTTGATAAAAGTCACGACAGCTGGATTGATTCCAGCAACAGGCTATAACTTGTAAAACAGGAGTAGGAGGGAAGATGACGACAGAGACGTTATAAAAACCTTTTGAGTTTCCCATTACCTTCAGTAAGAGCAGTTCAATTTGGTGAGCAGCAGTATGAGTGATACTAGTTTTGAAGAAATTGACTACAACGCCGACCTAGATAGAATCTTAAACATGTACGAAGAAGCAGTTAAAACAGAAGCGTTTTACCTGTTACACACCAAATTTCCTCTCATCAATTCTGAGTTGGAAATCCAATGTGCATTAAGTCCAGCTCGAACGTTTGCACCAGTAGTTATTCTGCAAAAAAATAATGTGAAAATTGTCTTGAACAGCTTCGAATGGGCGGATGTTTTGTGCGTTCTGAAGTTGATGAATCAGAATTATTTAGAAAACCCAAATATTAGCAGTCACGAGGTTGCAGCACCAATTTCCTGTGGAGAATTTCTACATATAACCCAAACAAGATCTGAGGATGACGAGAAACTAATCTTGTTGATGCAAAATATTATTGCGTTATATTTCTCTCATAGTGATGTAGTGGAACTTTTTAGAATTGAACATATAATTTCTAGTCGAGTAGAAGCATATTTAGAAATGAACTTTTGTAAATATTATTTCAAAGTTTTAAATGAAGTTTGTTCATGGAAACATTTAATTTGTTCGCAACCAGTTGAACGACTACTATCATCTTTTTGTTTTGATAATACATCTCAACTGAGTATTGCTTTAAGAGAGTATCTTTATTATTACAGAGAAAAAATTGTAGCCGACATTGTAGCGAGAAAACCTCAATAAAATGTATAAAATCATCCCGTTTTTTTATTTTTTTTTTGGTATCAAGTATACGAACACAGATTACGTACCTTTGAAAACTGGCCATCAGAATTCCCAGCTTCCAGACTAGCAAGGGCTGGCTTTATTTATTTCGGTCAAAATGATGTAGTAAGATGTGCATTTTGTGGGACTGAAGGATTCAACTGGCAAATGACAGACGATCCTGTAGCTGACCATTTAGATTGGAATCCAAATTGTTCCTTCTTCGATACAGATAGCGTATACTTAATAAATAGAAAAAAACCTGTTGTTCATAAAGATAAAATAAGTGTTGCCAGCAGATTTTCTACGTTTGGCAATTGGCCTATAGCTCTAAAGCAGAGACCTAATGATTTAGCAAAACTTGGATTCTTTTATAGTGGTTCAGGAGATAGAATCATATGTTATTGTTGTGGCATACAGATTTCAAACTTGCTGCCAAACGATGACGTTACTGAACGACACTTGATGATATCCAACAACTGCTTAATGATTCAAAAAACAATAGAAGATTCAAAAGCCACTAGCTTATCTTGCAAAATTTGTTTAACTAATGAAATATCTGTTGTACTTCTTCCATGTAGACATTTAGCCTGCTGCTCAAGTTGTTTTATAGATATTGATAAATGTTGTATCTGCAGATGTGAGACAGTTGGGTATTTAAAGGTCTTTATTTCTTAAAATAAAAAACTGTTTTCAGAATATTTTTTTTATTTAATTTATCATTAAATACCGTATACAATATACCACCACCACCACAACCAGCACCGAATCTTACATGAACTTACTACTCTATATATATATATATATATATATATATATATATATATATATATATATTAATAAAAATACAATACCTAATTAGTAAAACTATATAATTATACACTAAAGTAAACAACAACAACACCAAATAAAATTAATTATACAATACAACAATACATACACAACAACAACAAAAAATCAATAATATTTTGTTTTTTTTGCTGCAGAAAAGTACCTTTCCATATCATGCAAAAGGTACTCATCTGCATTACATATCTTAAACAGCGGCATCCAACAAGAACTACACCAATGTTTTTTGTATTGATACACAATGTATAGATCTCTACTACAGTATTTAAATGTATCAAAGTGCGGCCTAAACTTATAAAATC
This sequence comes from Octodonta nipae, assembly GCA_034190945.1. Taxonomy (NCBI): domain Eukaryota; kingdom Metazoa; phylum Arthropoda; class Insecta; order Coleoptera; family Chrysomelidae; genus Octodonta; species Octodonta nipae. The sequence continues at coordinate 86,129,985 of CM067219.1, read as the reverse complement.
TTACTCTCTGTTGGAAAACACTTTTCAGTGTCTCCCCACATGAGTTGCATAACCGAAAGTCACCAAATTCAATAGCAAAAATTGTAAAATATTGGAATGATGCCTGATATCTATCATATGAACAGAATTTTTCAAGATCGTAGGCGAAATTCAAGAAAATAAGCCTCTGATGTAGTGACAAATTTGTTTCATATTCAAACCCATCTAAAATGGCATCAGTGTCTAGATGGGTATTGGAAGAAAGCTGAACAAGTTGTCCATATTTGTGTTTCGGAAAACTGTGCATCACATCATCGATTACTGACCAGGGGAGAGGTGCCCAGACAACGAAATTGGCTAAGTTTGAAATACTGTGACAGATGGTCTTGATGCAATGCTCTTTAAGAGTGTTTGGGGTCGCCATTGTGTAGAATAAAAAATTTGCTACTGAGAATGCTGACTTTTCTTCTTTTAAAATTGAGATCTCGAATTCGTGTTGTTGTCGTTGTTGCCGTTGTTTTTGTTGTTGTTGTTGTTGTTGTTGTTGTGTGTCTGTAAAAGAAAAAAATATACAAGAACTAATCTAATTTGTAATGTTACTGCTTTTCACATCATCATCAGCATCAACTACTATTTAGTTTCAGTCGGAGGGGTTGAAAGTTTCTGACACAATATCAGGCATATCTAACAGCTCTTGATACCAATATCTTGGAACTTCTGGTTCATGCTTATGTATCGTGAACAAAGGCATCCAACATGAACCACACCAGTTTCCTCGATATCCGTATAAAATGAACAGTTGATATGACCGATATCTGTATGTTCTCACGTAGTCTCGATACGTATGAAATTGTTTCCTTGTTTCGAAACAAATTTTAAGTTTCTCGCAACATTCGTTGCACAAGGGCAAATTATCAAATTTCACACGGTCTCGAGACTCAGCGACAATTCTATTGATTTTAAAAGTTGCAGAATACTTTTTATATCTGGCGTGAGATTCTAACCCCCCATAAAATAGCAGACTGATTCTCTTGTCGAGTGACAATTTTTGGTCTGCTTCATCATCAAAGCCATCTACGAGAGTCTTGTGATCTACCTGCATGTTTGAATATATTTCATCAAACTGTCGGTATTTGATGATAGGAAATTGTTCCACCAAATCATCAAATACGGACCAAGGAAGCGGTGTCGTGGTGATGAAATCCGCAAGATTTGAAACACTGCGACAGATCGCTTCAATTGCAAGTTGTTTCAATGTGATTGATGATCCAGATGGAATGTTGTAGATGACTTGTAGTAGTGTTGCTGATGATGATGATGATGTGAAAGACATTTTTTTGCGGTTTCTGTTGTGGTATCTGCAAAAGAGAAAGAAAAAGAATTCAAATTAGAATTGCCTGATCTTGTAATGGCCCCAGGGCAAAGTATTGTAACTGTGGGGAATAAGAAAGCGTTTGTCGTCAAAGGGATTAAGCGCAATTTTCGTTTGCTCAATGCTATATACATCGTGATGTTTCGATTGTATAGTGCATTGAGTTTGATGTAGTACGAAGGATTTATTTGAATGGTCTGTAAATTGCTGCAGACATTCCAAGTAATCTTCGTACTTTATTTTGCGCTTCACCACACTCTTCTTTACCCCCTTGGCTTTCTTAATGTTGCTACCTCCTTGAATCTTAAATGTGTATTGCTTCGAACGCAATCCAATAAAAAATAACATAATTTTACCTTTCACCTCATCCTTCATTAGACCCGGTATTTTACTATTAACTAAGGGAATATTCCAGCGATTATCTGAAGGATAATCGCTCGTGTCAAAACGTTGAATATCCGCCTTTATTACCTCTTCATAGAGGTCCTCACACTGTATCTCATAGACCAGGCTATCAGTGTCCGAATACAAAAGTTTGCACCGCTCCACCGGAAACTTTTTGAGCATGTAATCATAGTGAAACTCATAAATGCAAAGTTTGGAAATATCAAGAATGCACATCCCAATGTATAGAGGTTTATCGAATAGAATACTGTGCTTTTTTAATTCAACAGCCATCAGATCTTCATCGAAAATAGTTCTACTTTGAAAATTAGGGCTGGCAATTAAGTTTTTCGCTCCCATCCTACCGTTCCATTTTCTAACCAACTTCACAATTCGATGTTTTCTCACGTTTTGCATTGTTTTCCCAAACACTGCGTTTACCATCAATTTGTAGAGGTTTTTCTCAAATTCATGTTTCGCCTGACTTCGCAGTTGAGTGTTAAAGTCGATGTAGGGTTTCAGCCAGGCGGACTGATCAAACTGCAATACTCGGTGAATTTTTTTCAAGACTAAACCATGCGCCAAAGCTTGCTTTAGATTCCTGTAATGAATTATGTATTTTTCTTTATCATCGAGGGTGGTCAATAACTTTTTATTTTTAGAATTTGGGGGTGTTTTGTGTTCGGCACAGAACGGTAGGTCCCTGTGAAGATCGTGTAAGCTCTCAGGGTACTCCAAGTCTACTTCTAAAATGTATCCCTTTGGCGAATCATCGGGGATGGATGTTATGTCGATGTTCGGGTCAACCCAATTGAACCCACCATAAGGTAGGGGTTGCATCATCCCCCATCCGTACATGTTATTAACATCACAATAAAAAAGGTATTTTGAGGGTTTAGAGGAATCATAACCCTCTACATACTTATTGTTTGCTTCGCCGTACCTGTTGCAGCACATCGAGATACCTCCTCGTATTCCGCGTTCCATAAATAGCAACATGTCAACATCTTGAATCGTTTCGAGTCTACATTGCGTGTATTTCAACATGCAATCCCATGTGAATCCAGGGATTGTATAATAGCTTGCTGCGTCTAAGCCGTATGTCTTGTGGCAGGTGTTTCTAAATGTCTCAAATACGCAAGCTAACAACAAGATATCAGTTTTCATATACAGATCGCTGTACTCACCGAGTGTTTTCAATCCAAATTTCTCCCAAATTACCTGTGCATGTATATAATCCTCATCTTGTATGTGTTCATCGTTCAAGCGATTATAAAATTTCTTTTTCGCAGGTAATTCGGTTTCTTGCAATCTCTCAATTTTGTCAAGATAATCATAGAAAAATACACCTTTTCTATAGAGCAATCGTAGGCTCTCATTTGGTACATGTCTAAACTGATTATTTAGAATCTCAAAGTCGGTATCTTTTAACGTGGACACCAAAGTGTCTAACGAACACCCCATAAACCTGAAGGAATCTATGTAGCGAAATTTAATTTTGGTATCGTTATCGTGGACGGTGAAACTAATATATTTTTCCTTATTAACCGGCAGCAAAGTTATGTGATTTCGTTTAGCCAAGTCGCGAATAATAAAATGTGAGTCGTACCCACTCAAATTGTGAAAAACAATGGGTACAACAAAGGATTTCCGATATAAAAGGTTGCACTTATTGTGTGAAAAGCCTCTAAATTTCCCAGACAGGTGGTCATGGTCGCGAACTACCCTATCCTGAGGGCTAAAAGGTTTTTCACAAATATGGCACACCCCCGTAGCATCCTTCAAGTCTACCACGGTGTTCATAGGCTCTACGTTAATCAGTTTAGACTGCACAAATTTTGCCACATTAGCCATATCTTCAGCGAACCAAGACATACAATCAACCCCTCTATAACTTTTGTAGAATGAATAATCATTATTATAACTACATTGAAAATAGTACCCAGCACTGTAAGCGGTATGTTTTTGATATGGCAAACTATTAGTTGATGGTTTCTTGCCACTAGTAACCGGTTCCAAAAGAGATTCAAAATCAGCGTAAACGATGAACGGAACTTTTTCTTTATACATGTGGTTTTTAAATTGAACGTGAGAAAACTTTGGAAATTCTATTTTACATTCATTCAACTTTTCGCAGTATTCAGAATGCTCCTTTAACTTTCCCTCTGAATAAAAATAATTTAGACATCTATCGCAAATATATTTTTTTCCTAAATGCTTGGAAACTTGACTCGATATAAGGCGTGACAGATTTTTTATAAAACAATAATGATATTGGATTTCATAAGCATCATTATCACTCTCATCATCATCATCAACACCCTCTACATCCATATCACTTTTTTTCGAAAAATACTTGTCTTGAACAAGTAACAAATTGACATGTTGCTCTCGCTTTTCTTTACACAAACGTACTGGAACGACGGTGAACTTGGAACGTGCATCCATTTCCAAACCGAAGACATTTACAGAGATTGACTGATTATGCTTCTCAAAAACTGAAATTTCATTAATTTTGACTGGGGCACTTAAACCGGTTAAATTCAAAACTGTGCTGTAATGTGGATATGAAGAAGGCCTATCAGAATGTCTGGCGACAGGAAATAAAGCGGAAACAATACTCCAGAAAAAGCAGTCCTGATCGCGATTCTTAACATTGATGCAAGCTTTAGTGGACTTAATTTTTTCTGGTAGCTCAATGTAGGATGAGGCGCCCTTACTAAGCTCGAACTTATTTATATTAACTTCCAAGGAAATAACTTCATTTATCGACCAACCCGATCCGATGGTTGCAAATTCAGAAAGCGCATTTAAAATGCGATCTTTTACGTACAAGTCAAACCAATATTGCAAATCGGTCCCTAAATCAATGACTTCATTTTTTGTTGTAAAATACTTTTTGTCTGAAATTTCTTTATCTCCTGATAGTTTAACAAATTCTCCACACAAACTACAATTTACCTTTAACATAGGATTTTTTTTCAAAACATTTTTTATGCGAACCTGAAAAACTTTGCTAGCATCCCCCAAAAACTCTAAAACATCTTTATGACTTTTATTGATTATGACGCCCGTTCTAACGCGACTTTTGAAAGCGGAAGCTACCTCTTCCCATTTAACGCGACGATTTCTGTTAGTGTGACGTGCTGAAATACCCATTCCCAATTTATCAAAATTTTCTAATATAATTTTGAATCTTTTCAGATGTCCAATATTGGTTTGCAATTTCCGTAACGTTCCCACCGATAAATCCGCTTTCCGAATAGCCTTGTTGCATAGAAGAATGTGTTTTTTGGTATGTTGTAACCAAGTTTCCACATCCCTTTGCGACAATGGTCTTGACTTTTTACTCAAAATACTTTCTACTTCCCTCAGTTTCACGATAATTTCATCGCTAAGACAAGCAATTTGATCTGAATTCATTTTTCGTTCTCTCTCTCTTTACAAGATTACCAACACCAGAAAGTTACAAAAATTAAACACTTACAATTATTCTGTTGTTGTTGTTGTTGTTACGGTTTCCCACCTCGCTTAATCTGTTGTTGCTGTTGTTGTTGTTGATGTTGTTGCTGTGGTTTCCCACGTTCCGTCCTCGATCAGGAAAAGTGTTCTGGGATGACTTGTTCCCACGTTTTGGAGTCCGATGAATGTTAAGGTGTAGCTTCCCCCCGCAAATTTATTTAAGTGGTTCTTAAATACTGCAGTTACTCGCTTGGGTAGAAATACTATCACTTCCTCTAGCTCCAAACGCACCGTTTCACCGTATCGGGATTTTACTAGTTTAGCGTCCAGAATCTGGTACTTGTGGAACAACTGCAGATCCTGAACTTTTTTTGTTGGTTTGTGGACCCACTCTGCGGAGGAAACTTCGTTAATTTCTCGTAAAAAACTCATCTGAAATAATAATAAAAATATCCTTCTATAATAACTTTATGAAAAATAATAGTAAACTCACTTTTGTTAGTTTTTCTTTGTAGCTTCTGCTGATTTCTGCTAATGGGCGTGGCGTTCTGGTCTGCTCTGTGCGTGCTCTGTGTAATGTAATTCTAGTCAGAAATATCTGCTGACTTCTGCTATTGAGAGTGCGATGTAATTCAGTTCAGAAATATCTGCTGGCTTCTGCTATTGAGCGTGGCGTTCTGGTCAGAAATATATCGATTAGTAAAATACCCTGATTAATTTTCTAAAATAAATATTTAACTAAGAAACTTTCTTCCTACAGAAACTATTCAATCCAAGACAATTTTTTTATAACATAATATCTTTTGACTAACATTCATACAGATAAAGCGAGCAAGACCAAAAATCCTTTTTCGCACACAGAAAACATTAACCCCAAAAATGCTATAACATAATATATCGATTAGTAATGTACCTGAATACTTTTCTACTATAACTATTTACCTAAGAAAATTTTCTCGCTACAGAAACTTTGCATTCCAAGACCACAACATTTTCTTAGAAAATAATGTCTTCTGGTTAGACATTTTCTCTCAATGCAACAACATCAAGAGAAAAAACATTTATAAAGAAATATTCAGATAAAACTAACAAGAAAACAAGCCTTTTTCTCACACAGAGAATATTCAGCTCAAAAATGTTGTAAAATAATGTATTCTAAACAGACATTTTCTCTCAATAAAGTCACATCAAGAGAAAAACATTTATAAAGAAATACTCAGAACATATTTACCATTTAAGACACAAAAAATCACCTCTAAAATACACACACACAATAATGTCTAGCGTCTAGAAATTTCTTTCAAGACAGCAAAACATATTTAAAAAATTAAAAAATTATAATAAAAATAATAGAAAAAAGATAACTTACCAGAAATAGTTTTCACTGCACAAAAATACTTAGTTTCACGATGAAAGACTGTTTGCAATTGATTTCAACGCAATCAGAACGCTGTATTTAAACCGTTTCGCGGGGTACGAATGTACGCAAAACAAGTCCTCTCTCACTCTCCCGCCGACCGTGATGACCACATTCCAGCAAGATCCGCTTCTTGGGAGTAGTTCTCGAGAATTTACAGGGTGATATTACGTAGTAATTTGTATTTCAAGAAAATACTCTTCTCAAACAAATGCTGTGAAAATAATACACATAGTAATTTGGTATTAATTTTTATTTTCTATAGCTAAAATCCTAGTCAACAATTCTTTCAGTTGTTCGTAAAGCGTCAGATTTGGACAAGGGATATTAAACAAACTTAATGTTAACTTATTAGTGTCTACAAGAATATTTGCAAATTCATTATATTCGAAATACCTATTATTTTCAAAAAAATAAATTCTTCCGTTAGTATACCGAAAAGCACTTCTAATACTTTCTGGTATACCGCTAAAGTCTCTGCTTATATAACCATAATTTTTCCCTTCATAGGAACACTCGTTGATCTCGGCGTACATATTATTTGAGAAGAAAAAAATAGTTTGTCCTGTATAACTGGTAACCGTAGCAATGATTTCATCTGCCGGTATTGAGAGCTTGAAATCGCTAATGCTTAAAGTTTTCAGTAGTTTAAAGTTCTCATCTGAGATGTAGAATAATCTTTTCTTATCTCCAATCATAACTATTTCACCAGACGGTCTCTGATATATTGAAGTTATTTCAGCGACATCCGATGGAAGAAAATGTAGGACTTTCCGTAGATTAACGTTTTTTGATGTTATGTTTCGACTCTCCATATCCATGATCCATAGCCTGTCTTTATATATAATATACAGATTGCTTCGTAATACTAAAAACTGTAAGCTCGAAACATCTACTTGACATAAGTCTATTGCTTTCTCTTGTGTACCTTTTACAGTGGTATTAGTGGTAGTTGTGGAAATAATAATTTTTTGTGTACTTGAAGGAATCTCATGAATATATTTCTGTGTTGTCTTTGGGGTGCTTTTTACCGTCACACTTTCGGGGATTTTTTTCGTCGTCTTTGGAATGCTTTTTACGGTCGTACTTTCAGAATTTTTTTTCGCTCCATATAAAAATTGAATTGCTCGGATATCATCTTCATCGAGTTGTAAACGACCATAATATGGATACATTATTGAGCTCCAAAAAGGGGAATGCTCCATTCCAACGCTGTGACCTATTTCGTGAATCAAAACAGAAAGCAAACTTGTCTGGTTTGCTGGAATATCTTCTATTTTATCCAACCCTAAATACCACATCTCACTTCGGTCTAAATGAATCTCACGACATGTATCATTATTTGGGAGATATGCATGCCCCAAAGCACCAGAAGGTCCGTCAAATAGATAATAACAATTTCCCGCATCTTGACACCTTCTGTTGTTTGAGTGTCGGAACTGTCCGTCGGCATAGGAAATAACTATGTCCGGTGCAGTAGGTGAATAAGTGAATTGTAAGTTTGACACATTTTGCCATACTTCAAAAGCTTTTTCTGCCACTAATTTCCTTTCCGAATCAGCAAACACAAAGTACCACTTTAATTTAGTCTTTTGCCATTTTTGGGAGGTTGTACGAAAACTCAAAGGGAAATCAGGTAAACCGCAACGTGGTTTATTCATTAAATTTAAAGTTTCTTCATTTGCAGTACCGTCGACTTTCAAATTATATAGTTCTTGAAAATTAATCAATCCCTCTTTTACGTCTGCTATAGATGTTCCATTAGGTTCCGTTAAAAATCCATATCGCTTTAAATAGTCCTCAACATTCACTTCACCCGTTACCAGTGAAAAATAGCAGGCTATATAAATTCCCAGTAACATTATTTTTGCTTCTGTTCTCTTTGAATGATTAAATAAAACTGAATTTTCAGTGCTTCAAATTTATAATTTAAACCCTCTTTTATTCTATTCAGCAATTTACCTAGTTACCATAAAACTATGTGCAAGATTATTTGAAACCTATTTCAGCATATTAATCTACCCTGTATTTTCAATTTCAAGACTGCGTCACAACCCACCTACCAGGATATCCAGCGTATTTTTCCACATCAGGTTGTTTGCGCTTTACTAGCTGACCTCCACGAACAGTCCGTATGGATGAACCGTCTAAGTCACCTTGATATATAGAAACAAGTCCATAAAAAAAATCGCGGATGTGATTTTACTTTACATATCCCTATCTGAACCTCAAATTAATGCGAATTTTTCTACATCATATCGGCAGCGGTACTAGTTAACCTTCAAAATAATCGCAGTATGATTGAACTTCATACCGTCGCCTTAATGTCGGGAAACAAGTCTGTACTCGTAAAAATCGCGAAACGCGACTCAAGCCACTAAGCTATTTTAATTATTTCGCATTACCAGTGGCGGACGGATGGAAATTTCACACACTATTAAATTTTATTCAAAGAAAATTAACGTTTTCGCATTTTTCTCCCTTAACACTGCCACCAAATTTATGAAACTCACACAACTACTCAATAGACACCTAACATACCCAACAACCCACACAACCAGTGCCGGCGGCCTACGGGGGCTCCAATACTGATATATCTGCCTTTTTGCATAAGTGGTCCAAAACTCTCATATCTATTCTACTAACTGGCTGAAAATAAAAACCGTTTAGAAACTGTGTGCAATCAAGCATTATTTTCTGACATATAGTCTTTTTCTATCTGGTTTAAGGTACAACTGTGTGCCACCCAATATAACAATTTTTGAACCCCCCGTATAACTTTAATCCTATTCCACCTTATATTTCAACCCTCCTATATATGGAACTGCTTATGTACCATCCAATATCACATTTTTTTGTAAAAATTTTTGAACCCACCAGTCTAACTCTAATTTTACTTCGCCCCATATTTCAACTGCGCACATTGTCTGCTGCTTGAATTTCGATGCACGCACACACAAACACCTACCACCGTATACCTAAAAAATATTTTATGGAAACATTTTGTTTCATTTCACTGGACTGCAATCCTGTGGAGTTTTTTTTATAAAATTAAAACCGTTACAAACACCCTGTACGATATACTTTCATGGCATATTTTGACATTTAAGCTAGATATTTATAATGAAAATTCGACATTTACATTGAGATTTACAGTTTTTTTGCACATATTTTTCCGATTTTCAGGAAAACAGTATGTTTTACGTTATAGAAAATTATATGGAATTAACTTGGAACATTTCTTTGTCGAATAAAATATAAAATATTCAAATTGGTTGAGCCGTTTTAGAGAAAACAGTGTAGATTCATTAAAAATTACTGAAGTGTAGACCCTTAATAACTGTTTTTTCTAATTTTCTCAAAAACCGTAAATTTCACGTTATACAAAATTATATAGTACCTTTTTATTGAACAAAAGTTTTTTTAATACAATACCCTTTAATTCACCAAAATTGTCCAAGCTGTTACTGAATAATCACTGAGCATACATAAAAAAACTTGCCGACGAATTGATAACAAATGCGAACTCGATACTATCTAACAAACCATTACGCTAAATGGGTTTTGTACTTCACTCGTGGAAAACTGTTGATTAAAAAAAATAGAATGTTTGAATTCTCGGTTTACCTACCAAAATCACAGGACCATAATTACTTACTGCTGCAGAAACCTTATAAATCGTTAACATTTCTTACAGGATAGCCAACCTTTTCGAGCTATACATAAACATTTCCTTTAAGGCGAAAAAACCACAGGAAACTTCAGTTTGAGCAACAAAGACCTAACCGCTATTATAAGTTGGTGGCTTTATCAATTTACAGGTGATATATGTGGATCACATATCACATCGGACAATTTACATCACCAAATTGGGAATATGTCCATATTTTATTGCTAATTTATTGTTGGTTAAATAAATTTATTGGTCCTACCGTTTCCGAGAAACAGTGTCCGATGTGATTTAAGACTTAAGTCACATCGGACTTACCTATATCGCAGAAACTAATACAGATATCAAGTTGTTCTTGGTTCCTAATTTTATTGCCAATTATTGACTTATTTCTTACCCAAAAGATTTTTTTTTGCTCTAACCCCTCCCGATAAACAGTGTCCGTTATGGCTTAAGTCTTAAGCCATATCGGACACTGTTTCTCGGAGGGACTGGGGCAAAAAATAATTCTTTTGTGTTTACTGTATATTTTTTTATTTTGATTATTTCCAATTAATATTGTAGCGTTTTTTAATTTTTTTAAATTTACCAAAAACAAACTGTTTTGGTGGGATCCAAAATTCATGTTTAGTAATGTTAATGTGCGCCTAGATTATGTGTACTCCGAGTGCATCTAACTGAATTTGAAAGAGGTCGTATTATTGGTTTACGGGAGGCGAATTTTTCATTTCGAGAAATCGCTAACCGCACGAGCAGAAATCTACTAAATACTGTTATGAGCTCTCCTCAGGCGTGGTTTGATAATACCCAAAATTGGAGAAGGGTAGGCACAGGGCGTTGAAGAGGCACTCATCTAGCTCAACATCGACGTCTAAGACTTATGGCCTTTAGGGACCCATTTTCTAGAACCCAAATTTTATCTGATGATTGGTTCGCATCTTGTGAGTGTTCGCATTATCGACCCCATCTTATGCTACCACTGATCTCTGAGCCCGACGGCAACGACTACAGTGGTGCAGAGACCGTCCGCATTGGAATATGGAATGACATCAGGTTCTTCTCTGATGAATCTCGATTCTGCTTGGGTGGGCATGTTGACCGAAGAAAGGTTAGATGACGTCGAAGAGAAAGATGTCAAACTCAATTTGATGTTCAACGACATGTACAACGCACAGTAGGCGTTATGATGTGAGCTACTATTGCATATGAAAGCAGGTCACTTTTGTTAGAGGCGACATGACAGTGCAACGTATTCTTCAAAAAGTGGTGGAACTGTGTGTACTCCCTTACTTTAATCGGCCAATGGATCCTATATTTCAACAATATAATGCTCAGCCTAATGTCGCTCAAGTTAGTTTAATTTTTGTTTTGAAGAGACCCATGTTAATTTGTTGCGTTGGCCGCCTAGATCCCCGATCTTTCGCCAGAACATGTTTGAAATATGATGGGTAGAAGGCCCGGAAATTTTTCCCAGGCCCCACGGAGTTTGGAGGTTCTAAGACATGAAATACAGGTAGTTTGGGATAGTATTCCCCAAGAAGAAATAGACCACCTTATTAAATCAATCCCAAGACAGGTTGGGGAGTTTATAAATAACCACGGTTTACCAACAAATTATTTACTCAATACTCAATAATAATAAAAATTTAAACTCTCTGGAATTTTTAGGGTTCCGTATATACAATATACGGATACCCTTATAATATCACTCAGGATTTCTGCCTCTGTCACATCATAGCAATTTTCTCTTAAACTACTGGACGGAAGAGGTTGAAATTTGGTATCAATGTATAGTTTGGTGACCCAATAAGGAGTACATATCGTAAAAGAAGAAATTTTGATTTTAAGGGTTCTTCTGGGGGGAAAAACTAAAAAAGTGGTCATTTCCCCCCCCTGATCTCCGAAACTATTCAGCCTAAAATTTTGAAAAAATAGGAAATATAGATCGTTGGGCGAACTTTACAAGAAAATAAGGAGAAACCATTAATATTAATTTTGGGGGGCAAATTAAAAAATTAAATGAAAATTTTAAAATAAAAAATTTTTCAAACGCATCATGTAATATATCAAATGAAAGGTCCCATTCTGAGGAACGCAGATATATTTTTTTCATATTTAAAAAATTAATCAAAAAGATATTAACCAAAATATACCAAAATAGCGAATCCTGAAGAAGATAAAATAAAAGTCTATGTGTGGAAAATCAAAGTGTATATTTTTTATAAATTTAAAACACTTCCTTTAAAAGATATAAGGGTAAATATAAGAAAATGCATTCCTTCCCTGCTTGTCTGAAACAGGAATATTAGAATCTTGAAGGTGGTACGGAACCCTAAGTATGCGAGTCCAACTCGCACTTGACTAAATTATTTATTTAAATTTTAATCATTTACTCCTTATTATAGCATCTATGTTTTACCAAAACAATACATATTAAATTTAAACATGTCCTTCAGGGTGGTGCAATTTTTTATCAGTGAATATATAAATGCCTTACAATAAACTTAATAAAATTATGAACGATTTGGCTGGTACATTGGAATAAGCATTCCTATATGTTAAAAACATATAATTTACCTACTTCTTTTTACAAGCGTTTAAAAAGCATAAATGTCTGCCATGAAAACTAAACTTTTGCTATTGATTCTATTACAGATACCAGGATTTCTATTGGGACCAGCATTATTCGTTCTCGTCGCCTATTGGATAGTTGGACTAAAAACTACCGCATACGCTTATTTAATGACCACACTAATAACTATTTTAACACTAAATGTATCGTCCGCTTGTGGTAAGAAATATGACATTTTTTCTTGCATGAATCAGAATTTTAAAAAATCTTCAACTTAATTTAGGAGTCATGTTTTCGAATGCGTTTGAATCCATTCCAATGAGTTTAGCCTACTTAGTTCCGTTTGATTATGTTCTTATGATCACCTCTGGACTATTCATCAAACTCAAGTAAGCTACTGTCATATCACTCATATGTTTGTTTAGATATTTTATTTGTTTTCAGTACATTACCTGCACTTTTGAATTGGACTAAATATTTATCATGGTTAATGTATTCAACTGAAGCTCTTAGTATCGTACAGTGGGAAGGAATTCATAATATATGTGAGTAATTTCAGTTGCTTGCAATTATTTCAGGAATCATTACTTTTAGGTTATTTGAAAAATATTCAAATAAAATATATCAAACCATGTTATTTCAAACCATGACATATAAATTACTCCAACAACAATTGTTCACTGCATTTCTTAGTATAGATGTGTTTCATTTTGGCAAATATAAGTTTTTTTTTTTGGATTGAGAAAACTTCAGGTGAAACATATAATATTAATAATTCTAACAACTATAAATAAACATTTCAAAGTAGTAATTTCTTTGCTGTTAAGGTATAAATGACGAAAACTGTTCTACTTTGTACTTATAATTCAATCTCTAACTATCGTGGCAAGCTTGGACTTTTGCTCAAATTGAAAAAATTGTAAGTACGCGATAGATTTGATTAAACCAATTGCTCCACTGGAAAGTTTTTCATAAGTCCATATATGTATGATGTCACAAAAGTCAGAGATAATAAACAGTTTATGAAAAAATGAAATATTTTATGCTAAAGAAAAAGAAAGAAGCTTTTGGCAAGCACGAGAAGGACTCGCTGACTACGGGTTCGTCAAACTTTCCAATATACAGGGTGAGTTTTTTTTGAAGATCAGTATGGGGAACTCAGAAACTAGCGGAGATAGAGCAATGGTTAAATTGGGAAAGATTTCCAGTTTTACTGACCCAATTTAATGATACTTTCGGATTTTTGTAAAAAGTCATGGCTCACTAGATATTTTGAAAAAACGAAATTCTGTCGATTTAGTCAAATCCCTCTAGCTCCTTTGTTTTTGATTTTATAAAAAAGTGTACATATCAAAATTGAAGGGAATTGTATCCCGAATGTGATTGTCATGTTCTAGTTTACGTCACATATCTCGTTTTCGAGATTTGACTTAAACTTATCTTTTTTTGAATGGAAACCATAGGTGGCTATAACCTCAAAAAATTGGACATTTTTAGAGCTTCTCAACGATATAATACTCGATAGAGTTATTCATAAAAATAAAGGAGTTATGGATGATTTTCTCTCTTATTTTCAGTTTTAACGTAGGTAGCAATGAAAAAGATTGTTTTCACTTTGACGTTTTCTCATTTGAGAGTAATTCCATTAGTAATGCTGAACTGACAGTCGATATTGACAAGATTTCGTGATAAAATAGAATATTCTAATGAAGAAAAACTGAATATGGTTTAATGTTATATCATATGCCATAAAATTCAGTTCGTGCAGCTGAGGAATACATTCATAGATTTTTTAATCGTCGTCAACTTGCTCTATGTACATTTAGAGGCTTTACGATAGTTTACGCAGATATGGATCTTTTACTAAACCACTAAAGGAACGTAATCAAATTAACGAAGCAGCACAAATAACTGTTTTGGCAATGGTAAATCAAAATCCATCTACATCAACTCGTGAGATTGCGGTAGAAGCTGGCATATCTCAACGAACTGTAGTAGTAGAATAGATATGGGAGTTTTGCTCACTTGGGTCCGTAGGCAAATATATCAGTATTTGAGCCCCCGTAGGCCGCCGGCACTGGTTGTGTGGGTTGTTGGGTATGTTAGGTGTCTATTGAGTAGTTGTATGAGTTTCATAAATTTGGTTGCAGTGTTAAGGGAGAAAAATTCGAAAACGTTAATTTTCATTGAATATTGGTTTTTAATCGCGTTTCCCGATTTTTACGAGTACATTAATTATTTAGTTAAAGACTGGCACCAGCGCATCCACCATAATATACGCGACACCTCCAACATTTGGTCGCCTATGAACAGGAGTCATTAGCATTGGTATCCCATCAAGGTTAGCCGACTGGATTTACGATTTATGCAAGTAATGGCTTGTAAACGGTTGACGTCACTGTTGGAATCGCGTTTCGCGATTTTTTGGAGTACAGTACTACCTTTAACTTGTTTTTGTAAAGATCAAGGTGCTGGGTATGGGGTCAAGAGACTGCGATCATTTTGAAGGTCAACTAGTCGGATTCCGACCAGCCATTTACAAAGAGAGTTCTGGACCGGAAGTGAGCATAAAGGTAACCAGTCATCGAGTTCTCGCCGGGAGTTGCTACCGAGCTGTTGGTAGTTGTTGTTTGGATAAGAAGAAGAAGCCGTTGAGAAGAAGACGATATTGGGGGTGGTCGTAGGGGTGCGCGAAAGACATTTGTGTGTGTCGCAGAGGTGCGCGCCATCTGTTGTTAATAAATGAAAGCCATTGTATTGTGTGTTGCAGAGGTGCACGCGATCTGTTATTAATAATTGAAAGTCATTGTATTGTGGGTTGCAGGGTGCATGCCATCTGTTGTTGGTTGTAATGCTAACAGAGAAAAAAAGCTAAATACTTGGCCGGGTATAGAACGCGGCTTGCCTGATTACAAAGTCAGGTGTCCACCGAGCTGCGCTAATGCGGTTAATCGAGAAAGTTTATTCGAAAAGGTATAGTACATGCCCGTTGCGCGGGCGCGTGTTTTTGGGCGTTGTTCGGTTGGATATTTGGGGGCTGGATGGGAGGATATGGTATTTTGTTGTCTGTAAAAAAATTAAAATCTTGGTATTTTGTTGTCTGTAAAAAAATTTAAAATCTTTTGCTTAAGCCTGCATGCGCGAGAACGGCCACTCCTTCGAGTCTATAGTTTTCGTAAGCGACCGCCTACCTGCACAAGAACGGCAACTCCTTCGAGTCTCTGATTTTGTCGGATGATTCAAGGCATTGAACGCCTGCATGCGCGAGAACGTCCACTCCTTCGAGTCAATAGTTTTCGTAAGCGAGCGCCTACCTGCGCAAGAACGGCAACTCCTTCGAGTCTCTGATTTTGTCGGATAATTCAAGGCCGAGCGTAATAATATTGAGACTTGGAAATATTTTTAATGATGAATCAAGAATTTGATGTTATGGTTTCTAGTAGCCTGCTAATAGTTTTAGAATAAAGTAACGAACGAGGTTCAAGATGAGCATAGTGTCTCACCAACTTCTGTTGATAGCAGATCGATAAAAATGACTTTACTTAAATCAAGCTTTATAATATTTACATTAATTTTGAAAAATGTCTTGTATGTTAAAATACCTTTTGGAACCAAGGACATGGCTGTATGCCGTTCAGGGAACTGTTTGAACCGCTCCAACTATACATTGATGGCTCGAGATAGATTAAACGATGGACAGTTGCCTGTATATTTTGCTCCCCTTAGGTGATAATGCGATTCTCCATCTTGGTTAAGCAGTTTTCTCAAATTGTGAATTTTCAGCTCTTCAACTAACGTGATAAATAAAAAGTCATATTTCCGATGGCCTCGTACATATATTTGCGTGCATTTGGTTAGGAAAATTCTCAAAATGTCGTTCATAGTATTCAAATCGTAGTGGCCATCAGAGTAGTGGAGTCCATGTAGCCGTTTTTTCCAAATATCGTACTTGCCTTTTGTCTGCTGCTGATAGATAGACGGTTTGGGTGTTTAAACAAAAACACACCTGTGCATCTACGTGTCTTGATTACCAATTCTTTGGGAACAAATCTTCCCTCGATTTCGAAACCTTGATTGTCGACAATTGCAATTTCCATGGTGAACCGTTGAAAAGCTGTACCGAAACTGATTTTCTAAATAGCTAAGTGATCTAATATAAACTTCGAACAATTTCGCTGAGTGGAAAACACTTCCATTAGGCAATCGTGGATAATTATGCAGAAGGCTCGGGTCTTATCGGAAATCCCGTCTGGCTTTCAATATCCAAGCGAATATCTACAGTCGAGGATTTCATGGTGTCCTCACGTCGGGAGCAATCGATGACGAATAGGGTGTGCGTCTTGAATGAAACATAATCCAGTAGAGGGTGTTTGCCGCCGCCAAAGCTGGAATAAAAGTCCGTATACCTTTTGTACGCCTCACCGTACTCACTCTTTGAAAATCTAAATCAATCTCTCCATAGGCCAAAATTCGCTGTTTAAATTTAGGCGAATATTGGAAATGTGAATATTATCAAATTCCGTAGGATCTTCTTTGATGTTGCTGTGGCGATCCGTTTGGAAGGCTAAGATAACGTAACGAGGGCTTTCCAGTGCGGCACACGTCTTCACAGCCCAAATTTCACGAGTAGCACCTGTTTTGAGAGCAGGCAACTCATTTAGCTCCCATTTACGAAACGGTAAAATTATACTGGAATCCTCTTTGACGGCTTGCAGTAAATCCAATTTAACGTGCATCGTTTGGAAAAATGTGACGGACTTTGAGTTCGATGTTGTTTATTGTCACTTTGCCCTTGGTAGTAGCATCCGTGATTATAAGGCAATCATCATCGCTACGACTTCACACCAGACGAATTGTTTGTTTACCACACATCACCTGCTTGTAGTCGTTGAAGATGGAAAACAAATGACCCAATGGAATGTACATGTGAAAAGTTTTTTCGGCGGCATTCATATACGCTTTATGTGGAAAATTCCACCTGGCTATGAATAGGTCCTTTGAACAGTTGGGGTCGTAGCACAAGTATCCACGAATTGTGACTCACGTGACCAGGGTCTCCCACGGTTTCAATTTCCTTGCCGCACAACTCGTACGTAACGCTGTCGAAGAAGAAAGCTCCAGCATTTGGTGATAGAGAAACATCTCCATTGCCTGCTGTCTTCACCACTTGTCCCTGGATTGAGATGCAGGAATCAACCATGGAAAACCAACAATCTGTTTGATTGACGGTGATTTCAACGATATCATTGTTGCCGAATGACTTGACTTATGGATAGTAGGTTCGCAACTCCTCGCGGTTTACACTATCATCAAAATTTGGTTTGCGGAAGATATCGAACATTTGAGGAGTTGACATGGTAGCCGAGCGTTTGTAGAAACAATCTGTTTGAGAGCGTGATCTCTTGAGAGGTTTTTCATAGAAACTGATAGTGGTCGAGGAGCGGTTGACTTCTTATATGATTCTTCATCAAATATAAGTCGACCCATTATTATTGTAGTTGTTTCAGCTCAAGTCGAATGATGATTTCTTCACCACAAAAATTCACAAGTTCAGAGTCTTGATTCAAAATTTGCAATGTGAGTTATGTATTTCGCTTCTGTTAAACGGCAAATAGATTAAATGCTGAGGTGTTTCGTCGATGGCAAAACCAGGATCAACTGCAACGGCAAACTCGTAAATGGTGTGTGAAGGAGTGTTGTTGTAGAAGGCTCCCGATGTGATGTTGCTATCGAGATTAATCGTTCTAACTTTTATAATGTTCACTGGCAAATCGGAACTGTGAACTTGATTGCGTGGTAGCAGCTGTTTAGAGAAACCCAGAATATCACCGATGCTGTCTTGCGGTTGAAAGTCCACAGCGTACTTGCTGCTGAAAAGCTCACACTTAAGAGTATTGTTGTTGGGTTTCAATGAGAAAATATTCTCAACGTCCTTTGCCAAATGAATGTCAAGTGCCTTTCTAATATAAGCTTCCATGTCACCAATTTCGTATGAACCTTCAGGCAAGTCGATGAATGTTTGCGTGTTGTGATCGTCAAACAGGTAGACTTGTCACCTCTCTCAATGTTTGGGATGCTGTTGTACGAGTGAAAACTCAATAAAGCTAGTCCGTAATGTAGTTGGGATCCAACTGAATAGGTGGTTGAAAATCAATCGACAATATTGGGCTGCGACCTTTCAATGTGATGATCACAGACATGACTGAAAATTGGATGTTTGTTAGCTGCTAATATAGGTAAAGGTAAAACAACAATAATGCAAAATATTTATTTTTTATTATAGAGAAATTTCAAGCATAAATGGCCACAATTTGATTGATTGTACGTCTGATAAGAGTCATTGTTGTAGAGGATTTTCACTCCATTGCCAAAGTAGTTGGCTAATTCTAGGGTTGTTTCAAACATCCAAAGCTATCAAAGTACTGAACGGTGTCTCCATTTCGTACATAAGCTACCCAATGCGTACCGTGATGACTGCTGGTATCCAAATTAACGATGGCAGACTCTTTTGTTTGTGAATGTTTAGGTAAGGCGTCTCTCATAAATACTCCCTAAAGTGGGGGATCTTCAAATGTTTGGCACATTGCTCAAGCTCGTGATTGTAGAGTGCTCGATTGGGTAGCTTTATTGGGAGTTTTTTTGCTTCTTCAAGTAAAGCCCGAAGCCGTTGCGGGACATTTATAGAAAAATACCGCTTCCTTTATTCGCAAGCTCTTCCATGGCTTGATTATGGCGCTGGTCCTCCTCCAACTTCTTGCGGGCGTTCTTTGCATCTATCACTGCTTTGGCTACTCCACTGGCACCCCCGGCAAGAGCTCCAAGTGCTGACAACCCCGCAAATAGGGGTATTAGTGGGAGAAAACCACCAATTTTCAACTCAAAAGGAATGACTCGAGGTACACGGATTTTCTTGCGACCACCTGCCTTCTTATGACTGCTCGGGCTGCTCTCAACGCCAACAACGATGTCTTACGGACATCACTTCCAGATCCGGCAATAGCTCTCTTGATTGGTAGAACCACATTCTGTCGAACAGATTTTTTTCCACATCGTTTTTTGATTCCAAGCCCCATCTTGCGTTTAGCCTTCATGCCTGTAGTTATAAGCCAAGAAGCTGCTTTTTCTCCAAGTGAAAAAGCGTCCTTTGACTTGAATCTCTCCCAGGCTCGATTTTCCAACTCGTAATCAGCCTTATGACGATCCGCCAAAGACTTGTATTTACTGTAGGCGAAATCGTATTGAGCTCGACAAGCATCGTCTGTCTTATTGATTCCCTGCTGACCCTTGGAGAGACGGTCTTGAAGTTTTGTACTGGGTCCACAAAACTGATAACCAGGTAGATGTAGTTCAAATGTTAATTTATTGATTGCGCTATTCAGTAGACTACCTCCTTTAGGAGTTAGCATGATACTGCTTGAAACTGAGATAGACTGCTGTATTTAATTAGTATCCGCAATAAGGATGATGTCAGTATATCGTAAGATGTATATGAAGCAACAAGATGTCCAACTGCCTATCGAAAATTTCGACTTTGTTGAAGAATCGTTGCCATCAACAAGTCGACACGGACAATTGTTACCAAATTCCCTACGAGCAGCATTCTGCGGACCTAGTGGTTGCGGAAAGACCAACGCATCGTTATCACTGCTATTCAATGAAAACGGCCTACGATTCGAGAACGTCTACATCTATTCCAAGTCACTCTACCAACCAAAGTACCAGCTCTTACAAGACGTTCTCAAGCTGGTTAAAGGTGTATCGTATTTTCCCTTTGAAGACAACGAAGAATTAATTGATCCGTGTGCGGCACGCGAATGTTCAGTATTCATTTTCGATGATGTGAATGGTGATAAACAAAACAAGTTTCAGAATTTTTTTTCGATGGAAGGCACAGGAATATCGATTCAATATATTTATGCCAAACGTATAGCAAAATACCTAAGCAACTGATTCGAGACAATTGCAACGTAATTGTCATACTCAGACAAGATGAGGTAAATTTGAAACACGTCTTTGATGAGCACGTGTCTCCCGACATGGACTATGATAAATTTAAGACAATGTGTTCGGAATGGTGGCAAAATCGTTTTGGCTTTATTACAATAGCTAAGGACTTCAACTTGAATGATGGCCGCTACCCTAAAGGATTCGATAAATATATAAAGATTCAATAAAGATGATTGCTATTAGTTGATAAAAATTTCTTCATTGAGTAGCAACATTGCTTCCACTGCTCGAAAGAAAAAGATCAAGCAATTGGCACGTTCTATTCGCAAGAAATATCTTAGTCTGAAGCTGGGAAAGTCGGAACATGATGAAACATTGAATAAACTTTTTAGACAGGTAATGACACCGCTACAAAATATTGCCTCAACTACGGCAAAAATTCTCACACAACACACACCATTAAACGTGAAGTAATTAAACAAGAAGTGCAGGGCTGCCACCAGTCAAAAAACATGAGTTGGAACCAGTATGCATACCAATGATGATGATGATGAGGTGGAGAACGAAACCTTTTACGAGGATCCCGGTAATCTCTCTAAAGAAGCAATAGAGGATTACATGGATCAGTATCCTCCAGATGCACACAAGTATTTTGACTGTATCACTAAAAGCGATGATATTGACAACATATATGGACCTATATATGACGCTGCAAGTTCCAAATGGTTTCTTGGGCAAAAGGAAATCAATTTCAGTCGTAGTACAGGTCACATTATCGTTGGTGGGCTACAGTTTCTCCAGGGTTATATCAATTAATATTTTACAAGTCACCTGATTATGCTCCCGATGATTTAGAAGCATACCGAAAAGTGTTGGTAATGACATCAGCACACAAGAATGCAGCAGATCGTTTGAAAGCTTCAAGCCTATATAAATATACTGAAATTATAAAGCCAATGTTTCCTCCTTTGACAAAGAAGCAACGTTTTGCTGGAACTGGTATGCAGTTAACTTACAATAAAAAGCCAATGGAATACGTCTACTGGGATGATCCCAACGAATTGGTCGAACGGTTGAAACTACTGATTGCATCCAAGGAAGCAGGCAACACCTCTCACGACAACGAAATAATTGCCATTTTAAATGAACTTAAGGAAGCTAATATTATACGAGATAAATAAATTTCGAAATTGAAAGTGTATATTATTCCTTATCCTATGGCAAACATGTCAGTTTCACGATGACTTTAAACAAGTTTGGGCGTAGTGTCCATGTGTCCATCAGCAACTAATGTCAAGAGCATCACATAACTTAGCATTTATGAAAGTACCTTTTTCTTTTACCGCGGAGGGAAATATCGATGCTGAGAAGCTGAAAATTACCAATGTCGAAGTACCAACGAAGGCCATGGATGCCGCCAACAAGCAGTACGTTGATAAGAAAATAGCAAACGGACTTCAACAACTACATAGTGATTTTCAAAGAGATTTCAGCAACTACACTGGTGAAGTTCAGCAAACCTTATCTGTGTTTAAGCAAAACGAAAAGGTTAGCGAGGAACGTGGAGCTCAAAACTTTGCTGCAATGAATACTCGCATGTTGAAAACCGAACAAGGTATGGAAACCCAACTACAAAATATGTCGCGTCTCATTTCAAAATGCAATACAATAGAAGCTCAGTTGGAATCTGTCCGGAAAGAATATAAGGAAACCATCACAAAATTTGAAGCCTCGTTTAATGACAACCGTATATCACAGGAAAAACGTATAAATGATCTGAAACTTTCTATGAAACAAGCTCCTAAAGGTGTTGATGCAGCAGAAGTATTAAATATTGTTCGAAAGGATAAGGCTAAAGATCTTTCTGATCTAATTGAACTTAGAGACAAGATGACAAAAGTAGTGCCTGATCTATACCGAGACATGCAAAAACTACATGATGATATTGCAAATCAAATGTTGGAACAAAATCAAAAACTTGAAGCAATCACAGACAGTATTGCTGCAATTAAAAAGCATCATTAGGGTCAATAAAAACATGCCTTTGTCTATTTTTAAGCAGTATACAAGATGGCTCCTATAGCGAAACATTCCAAAGAAAAACTTCAAGTCGTATAGGAACTGAATAGACCTGTGAGACGAAAGTTTCTTCGCCGACGTGTAATAATCAAAGGTTTCGATGACTCCTGGCAGTCTGACCTCGCACAAACGGATCTCTATGCAAAATCCAATCGTAATTTTCAGTTCTTCCTCGTGGTGATTGATTGCTTTTCAAAGTACGTGTGGACGAGACCGCTGAAAACTGAATCCGGTGAAGAGGTAACTCGTGCCTTTCAGAGTATTCTCAGGGAAAGACGGCACCCGAAAATTCTCCAAACCGACCAGGGTAAGGAATACTACAATAGTTGCTTTCAGAAACTAATGAACTCATACGGGATCAATCATTATAGTGGACTGAAAGCCGTTTTAGTTTGAACGGCACCTACAAATGGATGGATATTCTACAGGAAATCGTTAAGGGCTACAATCATCAAAAACATTCCAAGACAAAGATAAGACCTGTGGACATTAATAGGAAAAACGCTCGAGATATTAAAGTATACAATAACCTGAAAATTGCTGGACCAAGAAAACTGAAAGTCGGAGATGTTGTGCGAATAAGTAAAACCAAGCACGTTTTTGATACCTTCCCAGCTGGAGTATGGAATTGTTTAAAATTACGCAGGTTAAAATAACTAATCCAGTTACGTATATTTTGGAAGATATGTCTGGTACACCGATTCAAGGGAGCTTTTACGAAGAAGAATTGCAAAAGGCCGCCTATCCTGATGTGTATCTCGTTGAGAAAATTTTGCAACGAAAAGGCAACAAGGTTAAAGTTCGGTGGCTTGGATATGATTCGAGCCACGACAGTTGGATTGGCACTGAAAACAGACTATAACACCAAGGACAATCATAAATTGATAATAAATTATTATAAATATAGACATGTGCTTGCATTGCAAAATGAAGACTCAGGGTAAAAACATCACTGTAAAGTATTCGAAAAGTTTAAGCCAACATATCACCAAACTTAAACGATTACAGAAAGATATCAAATTTTATTGTGAAAAACAACAAGTGATGCAACATTTAAAAGCCTTACATATATGATGATGGTGATGGGGAACAGAGGAGCTCTTAGCAACAAGTGATCTACTTTTCCATCTTGGCGTAGGAACACATAATTGAAATCAACCCAATCAGGTACAGGGGTACAACTATAAAATTGTGAAAATTCCCTACATATATTCCCAGTCCCAGTTTACCTCTCGAGTGATTTGTGAAAATGAGTAGTATCAGCAGTTTTGAAACCATGGATAGTGGTTATAGTAGTGATTCCACTATCAATTACAGTGCGGACTTGGATAGAGTGTTACAAATGTATGATGAAGCTGCCAAAAAGGAAGACTATTACTTGCTGCATTCGAGATTTCCATTACTGAATTCAGAGTATGATGTTCAATGTGCACTCAGTCCTGCAAGATCCTATTCTCCAGTGGTTATGTTGTTAAAAACACATTTAGCCGCTGGAACACCAACGAAAATTGTAATGACTATGTACGAGTGGGAAGATGTCATCATTGAGCTCAAGCTCCTGAAAACAAACTTTTTTGAAAATGCCACACCTCCAGAGTTTGCTGCCCCAGTGACCTGCGGAAATTGTCTCCATCTATCCCAGATCCAGTATGAAAACGTCAAACAAGTGTTGGTGATGAAAAACATTTGGGCACTATATTTGGATTATAGTGATGTGGTTGAACTCTTAGCTATTAACCCTATTATCACAAGTATAATAATTTATTTGGAGCGCTTAAATTTCTGTACTTTTTATTATAAAATAATAGATGAAATTTGTTTATGGTCAAATTTACTAAATCGTTTACCGATTGAAAAATTGTTAAAACCATTTTGTTTAGATGACAGGTCTTCATTATGTATTGCATTAAAAGAACATATTCATTATTATAAAAACATTATTTTGAGAGATATTGACATTAGAAAAATTAAATAAATGCTTATAAATTAAAAAAAATGTTGTTTATTTCATCAGTTCTACACCATGTAGTGTCGAGAATACTTCTGAAAAGTTAGCAAGAGCAGGGTTTATCTACCGACAAGATGCAATAGAATCCGATGGCAGCTTAAATGATGCTGTTGAATGCCCATTTTGTGATACACGTGGTTTCAACTGGGAAGATGGTGATGACCCTGTTGCCGATCATGTGGACTGGAATCCATATTATTGCTTTTTTGATTTTGATGACACTTACCACATCACCAGACCTATCAGACATAAAAGCAAAGTGACATTTGAGAGCAGACTTGAGACGTTCAAAGACTGGCCTATTGCCATGAAGCAGACATCCACCGAGCTTGTCAACGCCTGCTTCTTTTACACGGGCTACGGTGACAGGATCACTTGTCATTGCTGTGGCTTAGAGCTCAAGAATCTCTTACCTTATGATGATATTACAGGGCTTCACAAAAAGGGATCAGCTAAATGTTTATTGCTTAGAGACTGCCCACCAAATCCCCACACTAACTCTAATAATAATACTTGTAAAATTTGCTTAACTAATGAAATGACAATTGTTTTTAATGTTCGCACTAGCGTTCTAATCGGAAGTAAATTTCAAGTACTTATCTATGATCTGTTATGACAGTAAAACAATGTCTTGTATTTAAAATTTTATTTCAAAACTACATAATATATTATGATATACCATTACCAAATTCAAAGGCGTTTATGTTTATTTCCAAAGAAATAATACGTTTTAAGACCCAGCCACTACCTTCTGTTGAAAATTCTTCGAGGGAATTCATAATTGGATCCTTTACGTCTGTTCCCCGATCAATAATTTCATTTTTAGTATTAAATATTTGTGATTCATAATTTCATCCATATCTGACTTTATAAATTCTCCACAAAGACAACAAAATACCATATCCCCCCATCCAGCCCCCAAATATCCAACCGAATAACGCCCAAAAACACGCGCCCGTGCAACGGGCATGTACTATACCTTTTTAAATAAACATTTCTCGATTAACCGCATTAGCGCAGCTCGATGGACACCTGACTTTGTAATCAAGCAAGCCGCGTTCGATACCCGGCCAAGTATTTAGCTTTTTTTCTCTCTAACCACCAAACCAACAACAGATGGCGTGCACCCCTGCAACACATGCAACCCACAGTACAATTGTTTTCATTTATTCACAACAGATGGCACGCACCTCTGCGACACACCCAAATGTATTTCGCGCACCCCAATGTCTTCTTCTTCCCAATGGCTTCTTCTTCTTATCCAAACACCAACTACCAACAGCTCGGCAGCAGCTCCCGGCGGGAACTCGATGACTGGTTACCTTTATGCCCACTTCCGGTCCAGAAACATGTTATAAATACATTGTTATTATGTCCTTGTAATCTGTTTTTTTATTATTAAAAAATTTCCGCAAGCATCCCGTTTTGCTTCAAAAATTTCTTTTGTAGGACTTGTTTTGATAATAAATATATATGCTAGGGATTTGGAGTCCAATTTTTAAGTAGTTTGGCAATTATCCGCTCTGGACTAGTGGATTTCTTAGGTGTTTTACTGTATTTGTATTCAGAACGTATTTTGATACAAATTTGTAAATGAGCATACGCTGCAGTTCTTGGTTGTAAAAGAACTAATTTTCTTTTGATATATAAATGAATCTTTGAGAATAGACATTTGCGCCATCTCGTGTTTTATTTGTGGAACGCTGGTTCTGTCAAGGCCGTAATTTATGTTTGCTGTGTTATAGTTTAAAATTTAGTTATCCCATAAAATGGAAAGAAAAACATCAAACCGAAAGTGCGGTGTAGTTGATTGTGAAAATATACCAAGAAAAAACCCAAAATTACATTTATACCACTTTCATGGATTTCCATAACAATTAGAGGTAAAGAAAAAGTGAATTGCAGCAGTTCGACATCATGGGTAAATAAATTTGATTTCCACGTTGTTAGTCATTATTGTATGTATAAAATCAATCATACTGTTAACAAAACTGAGATTTTTTAATTACAACAGTGGGGCAATCCATCTCAACCAGAAACAAATTCAATGATTTGCAGTGGTCAAATTGTTTGTGGAAAAAAGTAAACAATGCACATAACAAAAGCTACAATCGAAGTATATTTCCTGCAATATGTACATAACAAGCAAAATCTTCATGCTGGTTTGTGGGCTGAAAAATTAAAAATTATGTCAACATTAAATTTCAATTTATTTTGAAAAGTATTTACATGATTAACTTTTCTTATTACAAGAGTTATTGAATCTTATTTTTTTAAAACAGAACAACAATTGTGACTAATTTTATGTATTTAGTAATGACTAAAAACGTGGAAATTTAGTTTAATTGCCCTTGCGACGAACTGCTGTAAGGCATTTCTTCCTTCCTCTTCGACTGCTATAGAAACCAGAAAAACGTTAGAATTGTAATTTTTGATTTTTTCTTGGTGTATTTTCACAATCAACTACACCGCACTTTCGGTTTGATGTTTTCCTTTCCTTTTATGGGATAAATAAATTTTAATCTCTAACACAGCAAACATAAATTTCGGCCTTGAAAAAACCAGCGTTCCACAAATAAAACAGGAGATGGCGCTAATGTCTATTGTCAAAGATACTTTGTAGCGTATTAATAATGTAAATGTTATAGCTGTTGTCTACGAACTCCATAAATTTAACACTGAAAAAGTTAGTAATCATCAAGGTGCAGACATTTATTAGAACTGTCTTTTTTAGAACTACTCCGAGACTCTTGAGAATTACGTTGAACATGAAACTTAATGCAACCAACGAAGATAATAAATGTAAATTGACATCAATTGATTGCTGTGGATAAGCACAACCGGTCAAGTACTATAAAAAGAGTAAAAGGCACCTATTCACTCACTTAAACCGTGATATTTTGTATTTACGGGTGATAACAGTATAGTGATATAAAAACCGCTTCATCCTTTCCAGCGACCTGGGAAATAATGAAGTAATCTAAATACATGTTACTTGTCAAAATTCGTGACAGAAAGAAAGACCAATGTAGACATCTCCAAAAATTTTAACCAATAAATTTAATTTAAGTCGGCTTAGTAAACACAGATGTAGCGATTAGCTACGGTCTGCTGTAATATCTTTTGCATAATTAGATGTGAAGCTTATTCTTAAATAATACCATATTTGTATTTTCCAAAAAATCAAAACGGCTTTATCAGCTTCATTTTGTGCCATATTTTTACCTTTTCTCTTTCTACTGTCAACAAAAACCCGTTCCAAATATCGCCATTAATTCTCGTACGTTTTTAACATAAACATGTCTGTGAGCATTCGGTTGATTGAAACACTCTGCATTATTTTTAAAATAATGTTGAGTCATTTCCACTCTTTCAAGAATAGTATATAGCGTAATTTACGTTTTTAAAAGTTTACTTTTAGAAAACTTAACACACAATTCACAACACAACTATCCTGCAACTATTTAGCCTAATAGGACTTTTGCCAGCAATAGTACACTATTTGTTTTACTTACTTAAAAATCAACAGAAAATAATTAATCCTAGGGAATATTTCTCATATTCGTTTCGACTTATATCAACATAAGTTGTTTATTTATATTGCCCTTTCAAGAAATATTCATGCATTTACAAGTTTCAAACATTGAATTGACTGTACTTTAAAAATAAAAATAAATCCAAAGCAATGTATTCGTAAATTTGGCTGTATTAAAAATATGGGTCGAGCAGGTGAAATCCTTTCTTAAGAAATACCTATTAATTTTGTAAAAATAGAAAAGGAAGGACTTTTAATAGCAAAGTCACATTGTCTTCTAAACGTTGTTCACATGTTCCAAAAAAAGCTCTAAAATTTGTTTCATTAGGGATCTTTTCTATTCTGCAAGATTTGATCCGTATTTGGTTCTGTGATCATGTCTTCAAGTGAAATTTACAAAGGAAAAAACATACTGCGAACTTATTACAACATAATTATCATTTTTTGCTAGTTTACAAAAGCAGTGAAATTTCCAAATTAGAGAACTAATATAAATAAATTCATGTTTTCTGTTTAAAATGAAAAAAATCTCAATTTATTTACTTTTAAGTTTTGTAGATTAAATATTGTTTTTGCACTCAAGGTCTACTTAGTTCTATATGCACATTCCCGAATTGTATATTATCGCCCTCTATATCAACATTTATTTTGTTGAATAGCTAAATCACTTATATTCGAAGTGGAACACGTTTTATATTATTACATTAGAGTTATACAACATTTCAGGCACCTATTTCATACCACAATGGAAATGCTATTGTACCTATTAATTCAAAATTATAGTATTAAATTGGATTTAAACTGGATGGCTGGAATAACTTTTGGTGAATTTTCATTAGTTGTCAACGAAATACACCAGTTGAAGTGAATGAATTCTACAGAGTTGTGGTGTTTATATACTATTCCCAGTATATAAAATATTAAAAAGTTGCTAGAGATCACAGAACTAAAAGATTGGAAGAATACTGAACGAAAAATTAAGTTTTGAAAACATATGAGAACGCTACATGCCATTCTTTTGACAATATTTTTAAAAAGTAATGAAGACGATGATTTCGAATAAACAACTCATGAATACTAGATACCGAGAATATAAAATTATACAAATAACAGGAACTGTAAGAAACGGACAGTTATATTTGTTTAGGACATAAGATAGAACTCAATAAACAGAATATTGTAGAACACTAATACTGACCTGCTTTGTCTTTGAAAGTATTTAAAGAATAAATTTATATCCATCCACTTGCGTTCTAAAATATTCGATGAACGTCTTCCACCCAGTGACGTAATTAGAGGGAGAGGCGGAGGGCGGCCCGCCCCAAGTGTCACCCATATAGGGATGATATTCGACATTTGACAGTGAAAAGAATGTATATACCTACACTATATTTTTCAAAATTAAATCGGTTATGCTCAAACCATTTTAACCAAGTTAACTTTTATATAGATTAGTAGATATACCTTTGTTACAGACTAAATAAAAGCATTTTGTAGACAAACTTCTGTCAAAGTATGATGTATCATATCTGTCTCCAGATATAGGTACAAAATAGATCATGCATATTTTTACGAACCATCCAAAAATTTTGCTTCTCAACAAAATTACATCGACTAAATGTTTTGAAATCATATCTAATGTACAATAATTATATTTTTGGCTTCAAACTTAAATGAAATATAAGTATTTAAAAAATGAGCAACACTTTGCTAGTTACAAAATTCCATTAATAGACAAACTATAAATTCCATATTCGTTTATTATTAAAACAACTAGCAAATAAAACTAGGTTAAATTGTTTTCTGTATTTTTTCTTCAACTCACGTAGAAAAGCAAATTTTATCTCCTCCAGTAATAAAAGTTTAACGACAAGGGTACTAAAATATTCTCAAACAACACAAACAATTAATATTGGGGCCACATTGATCACCCAAAACACATCAGCAATTCAGACAAAGAGTTAAAATGGAACTATAAATAATCTTATATAAAACAAATAAGTTTATAAATCTCCAATAAACGAATTTGATATCCAAGCAATTAACAATTAATTCATAAACATCACCATCAGGACTTCTACACGAACTGAACAAAAGTCAATGAATAAAAGTCCTTAATCACACTATCGTCACTATTTTACATATTTGTTTTTAGCTTAGGTTATTTAAGGAGAAAAAGACCCTTTGGTGACAAAATTAATAGTAGAACAAAACCAAAATCAACTGCTCTAATGATAAAATATGACTAATTGACATTAAAATTCAACCTTTTTAACCAATGCGTTTTTTGTTTTTTTAACAAAAATCTCAAAAAATCAAACATTTTAGTTTTTAAATTTACGTTTTACCCAAACTCGAGTTTGCTATTAGAACGCTCAAACTTCGTTAATTGCTTCGTTAGAATAATGGAACCTTTACCCGAAATTACAAAAATAAATTGATGGTTTACAATTTTGTTAGTTCTATAGCTAAAACATTCTTATTAATTGAAAGGGTAAATCTTCGCATACCCAATTTAAGTAACAAAAATAAAAACTTAAATAATTTCAGTCAAACCTATGGAAGACATTTTTTATAAGGTCATGTTACCTCACCGGATGCCCCTATCTATGAATTAACTAGCATTGGAAAGTACAAGAGTTGATCTCGAAACCCCTCATCTCAGTTTTCCAAAATTTTAAGTATAAATACATATAAGTGTTGAAAATACTTATCAATTTTTAACTCTTTCAGCTGAGTCCAATCAAAAAGTTTGCTAAGGGGTGGTACCTGTGAAACTCTATCCTTATTGCAAATTGTAATTTTAAGCAGACATATATTTATATTTCTATGACCTTATGTAATAAATTTAGCAAAATGGAACATAAACTCAATTTAAACACTGATGTGATGATAATAATAATAGAGCAATCATTTTTAATATGCAATAAATAATAATAAATTTAAATTAAAAACGAAAATTTGCCGTCTGTATTGATGGATCTTTCAATACACAAATAAATAATAGTAGGTTCTTTTGTTTTAATCTGTTTACACTTTCTTTCAGTACATACATATTTTTATTATTATATAAAAATGATACAAATTAATAGTAGTTATATTAGAATCCTCAATTAGTTAATAATCTTCAATTCAAGTTCAAGTAAGAAATTTTCTATTAATAAATACTAATTAATATTGTTACATTCAAAGAGATAAAAATTAAGAAACATTCTAAATTAATCGTTTATATAAAAAACGTATATATAAAAACCGGCTGAATTAATAAAAAAGCAAAAATGGCTATCGAAAAATTTCGATGGGTGTAGAAAAAAGGCGACATCGAGAAGATTCCTGAAAACGACAATAAGGAAATAATCTTAGCATTCAGGTATGTTCTGCGCTTGCTACTTAAAGGACAAATTGTGTATTTATTTGTAAAAGTGAAAGTGAATATTTGTGTAAATTTGATTTTAACAACCACAATCTATTGCCATTTTTTGTTGAATTAAGTGAAGTTAATATCCTAAATTAATTTATGGCTAGAACTCGAAGTATGGCAGCAATGAACGAGAGTATCAACAAATATATTCAAAGAGGTCACTGATAAACTAAAAAAAATAATTCGCTCCTGGAAAAACGTGACAAGGGAGAAAGAAAATCAGGAGAAAATCAAACAAAAGTTAGTGAAATCTTTTGATGAAAAACGTAAAATTGAAATAGGGAACCTAGTAACTAATATAGATGAAAAGCAACAACATTTATTTGAGGGCTAATTACGAAATTTGAATTAACCACACAAAATGATTTTAAAATATTAGAAGGAAAGAGACAAAATGAAGCAAAAACAAGAACAAACTAAATTAAAAAGACAAAGGCAATTTGAACAATTAATGCAAATAGTAACGCAAGTGAATGAAGCAGTTAATTAGAGAATGCAAATAGTGGAGTCAGACATAAAAATATAAACGATGACATTATGATCCTATTAAATGCCGTGGATACTCTTGAATCCAAAGTAGATGATACCGATTCCATCCAAAGCCAGATAAAAGTTGAAATCAATTCAATTAAAAAAACAATACAAAGTGAAGTACAAGATAAAATCATCATCATCCAAAAAAAAGCTAAAACAGAAACTTAAAAAATGCAACAAGATTTGAAAAATCTGAACACCGTGAGTACCAAAGGTTCCTTTTGCAAACCACCCACATTTGATGTTAGTTCATCTTGGCCTGTTGTACAAACGGCAATTTCAGACCGTTGCTGCAGCTAAGGGTGGAATAACCAACAAAAACTACCTCTCCTGTAATTTCTTTGAGAGTGGATGAACAAGGTAATTTCGACAAGACCATCGCAATACTAGACAAAAGATACGTCAATCAATCCTTGAGCCAAGTAGACCAGGTGCAAATGAGAGGAAAAACGCAAAAATCCTGAGAGAGTCTTTAAGAATTCGAAGCAGTGATTAGACCTTTAGTGCACTTGTCCTACCCAGACCCAGGAAACTAAAGATCAATTGGCCACACACAGTTTCATAAACTGTATCAGAGATGTTGAAGTACAACGAAATGTCAGACTTAGTGGCAGCAAGAAAAGTAATGAAGCTTAGCTCAGGCCTTTGGAAGTTGATGCCGTCATAAACATGTACAAGCCGAAAGTTCGAGTAGTTACTTTCAACCAACACAAACCAGAACGGTCCCTTCAGGAAGTGTTGACCGGAGTAAACAAACTACTGAAACGGTCTCAAAGAAGTGACACCAGAGGAGCATGTTACGGTTGTAGATGGACAGGACACTTTCAATGTGATTGCAGAGTAAGGCTACAGGAACCAACCAAGAGTTGTCAACAAAACAACCTTACCAACCAGGGAAACTCCAATCAGTCAGCACAAGGTGGCGAATGCTGACTAACCCTCCCCCAGCCCCCAGGACAGTATACATCAATGTCTGAGCAATCACCCTCATCTTTGACACCAGCGCCGCGCCGCTGTATCCATTGCCAAGTGCAGAGTTTTGAGGTCATCCAGTACTAGAAATAGGGGACAACAGAATCCAGCATAGCATAATTAGCCAACATGGGTTCATGTTCTACCCGAGATATGATGTTTTCGGTTCCCTAAAAGAGGAATTTGTATTGACACGGCCCATCAATAGCTCAGCGACTATAAAAATTGTGGCGAAATCCTCAACCAGAATTCCCGACCGAAAGGATGATATTATTCATGGGTAGCTAGAAAGAAATCCTGACAGCTGCGTTGTATTGGTGGAGCCCGACATCCGATCATTTGATGTAAGGTGGACATCAGAGGAATAGCAAAAAGCCAAGCAATTTATCTCAAGTCAGTGGCACATTTTTAATAGTCAAGATGGTACTAACAGTCGTACAAACATCATACAACAACGAATAGATACTGGAAAGGCTCAATCAGAATACCACCTAGGCGACTACCATTGGGGCAACAACAGGAAGTCGAGGAAACATTGAGTCCATGTACAAAATGAAGTTATTGAGTCATCCATCAGTCCATAATCTGTTCCCGTTGTATTAGTAAATAAAAGAATGGCACAACCCGATTTTTGGGTGGATTACAGAAAATTGATAGATGTTGCGAAGAAAGACAGTTATCCACTACCCTGAATTGATCACTCTACCACACTAGCAGGCTCCCGTTGGTTTTTTCACACTAGACCTACAGAGTGGATATCGGCTGGTTGACAGCGTTCTCCACCAGTAAAGGGGTGTTTCAGTTCACGGTCATGCCCTTTGGGTTATGTAATGCTACATTTGAGAGGCTAATAGAGTATGTATTGAGCGGCTTGACATGGATAACGTGCTTAGTATACTTCGAGGACATTCTGGTCATGGGTCACACATTCGACGACCATCTGAAGAACCTTGGCGAAGTATTTTCCACAATGAAGAATGCCAACCTCCACCCGTTCCATGTTTCAAAAACAAGATAGAAGCCATTTACTTGTTGAGGGATTTGCCACCATTGCCACCTCTACATAGGCAGACCACTGAAAAAGACCTTCAGTTGGAATCATAATTGCGAAACATCATTCACACGACTGAAAGCGGCACTATGTTCCAGCCCAATCCTAGCATTTCCTCACAGTCCAGCAAGTTCATCTGAGACACCGACGCCAGCAACACACGTTTAGGGCCGTCCTATCTTAAGTGCAAGATGGTGAAGAGCGGGTGAACGAGTACTACAACCGTGGATTCTCGAAACCTCAAAAGACCACCATTGCCTTACCAGAAAAGAACTTCTCGCAATAATCAGGGCTGTAGACCATTCCCACAAATATCTGTATGTTCGTTATTTCCTAATCTGAACAGATCATGCCGCCCTCAAATGGCTGATAGACATGAAGACACCGAAAGAGCAACTGGCCAGGTGGATGAAGAAATTACAGCTATACAATTTCAAGGTTGAACACCGTGCCGGCCGTTTGCATAATAATACCGATGCCTTGTCAAGAAGACCCTGTAAATCTCCATCTGACAGATCCGCGTACAGACCAATGAAGACTGGGCAACGGAACAATACATCCAGGACCAAATGGCTGACCCAGACATTGAACCAATAATTTGGTCAAGTGCGAGTTGGACTCGCATACTTAGAGTTGCGTACCACCTTCAAGATTCTAATATTCCAGTTTCAGACAATCAGGGAATGAGTGCATTTTCTTATATTTGCCCTAATATCTTTTAAAGGAAGCGTTTAAATATATAAAAAATATACACTTTGATTTTCCACACATAGACTTTTTTTTTATCTGCTTTAGATTCGCTTGATTTTTATCACAATACATATGTATTTAATTTTCTAATGTGGCCCCAAAAAGTAACATTAGAG